>JAMKCH010012186.1:0-58638 GCA_023653785.1 Ophioderma brevispina
GCAACAAGGATCACTTTAAACTTCATCTTTCAGGATGGGGACATGATTGGAAGACTTTGATACATCATTTTAGCGATTGTAAATCTCCTTCAGTGCAATGGCAGAAAGGGTGATAAAACATAAACTAGGCCTTTGTTTTAGTCACCCACCAATAAGTCTAAGGTTATTGCAACTACAATGAGGGAAACTGAATATTCTGATACAATTTTAACATGTATGTCTGCGGTATTGAAAATCTAAAAATGTGGAAATTAGGGATGGAACTTAATCAGCTTAAAATTGAATGAAGAAGGCAAACTCGCAAATTCTAGGAACTCGCAACTCGCATGTAACAACTGTAAATTCCACTCGCAAAATCCAACTCCGACAACTCGCATTCAGGAATCGAAAAATCACAACTCGCAAAATCAACTCGCAAAATTCAACTCGCAATCGCACGTTTTAACTCACAACTCGCAACTCGCTTCAGGGGAATCGCAACTCGCAACTCGTACTCGCCAACTAGAACTAGCCACTCGCAACTCGCACTCGCAGCTCGCAACTCGCAAACTCGCGACTCGCAAACCGCAGATATCCAAACCCACTGCCCACAAGGGGTGTATATAAACGGGCAAGGCGTCCCACTCATTGGTCACAGAGCATGAGCATACTCCTGTAGAGTTTGAGGAAGATGTCCCTGTAGTAGAGGAAAGATAGCACATGACACCAAAAAAATTGCAAAGAAGGTTTTTTGGCATTTTTGGTAGTTTTAAGGTCAGCTTACCAATATATCAAAAGTTGCCCACAAAATCGATGTCCCAGAAGAAAGTGTTCAAACTATGCATAAACAAAATGGCCCCATCCGCCATTTTGAAAAAAACATAAATCCTCTTATCTCTCAATAAATGAGCTAGAAGGACAAACAAGATGTCATTCCTATAAGTCTGCATAACAAATCCATTAAAATGGGCTTTTATGAAGGTGAGATATCATCTTGACCTCTAAATCAATATGGCCGCCATCCGCAATGTTGGAAGTACAAATTCTTGGTATCTCTGAGACGGATGGCCAAGAGAACACCAGAGTCATTGTCCTACTAAGTCTAGTCATAACCATCTATGAAAATGGGGTTTATGAAGTGAGTATCATCTTGACCTCTAAATCCCATATGGCCTCCATTCCACCATGTGTAAAAGTACACATATTTATCTCTGGTTACCCATATGGGCCAAAATGGACATATATGGGGTTATTTTTTTTATTAATTGTAGCATACGAAGTACATGAAGATAGTTGTTGGTAAAGGTTTGAGAGCACATGATGTCTTCAAAATATTGCCCACTGTCTGCAATTTAGAAAAATGAAACCATAAATTTTGCTATTTGTCCAAATTTCGTAGCCATATTGATTTTTATCAGCCTATAAATTCATCACACTGTTGACATTATGTTGTTTACAGTGTAATTGTGGAAATTCGTGAAGTAACACAAAGTACAATTTAACCTCATTACCAAAATGTGGTGAAACACGGTTTGCAGTAGAGAGATCGACCACATTATTAACTATTAGTATTATGGATTTATTCTTCAAGTTCATCAATCATCTGAGGACTGGTTCTTGTCATGTTTTCCCGCGTGAATGTCTACAAGCTGTGGTGTAAACCTTTTTGGAAAGGTACCTTAGCGTAGTGATTCCAAAGAATCTGATGCTTGATCAGTGAAAGGGATTACCATTGAGTTGCATCCTTATCTTTCTATCGGATTCAGGACTCTATTGGGAGTACAAACTACCTGAAAAACAAGTTCGTAACACAGGTTACCATGGATGGACTTTGAGGCAAAACAGATTTCTTGCCTAACCTGAAATATTCTTGAAATAGTATCGCAACTATAAATTATCTTGGAAAAGAACAGATCGGAAGCAAATGTCATCACTAAATAAGCGCTTCAGAAGCTTAATATCATACACATATTGGGCAGAAGTAGTATGACCGATCTAGATCTGGTCTTCTCCAATTTGGGTTGTTGAACTACATTATGCCATGGTGCTGCTATTTGTTGCTATATCAACATCTTTTTTCCAGCAAAATTTGTTGCATTTGATTATGTCAACCTATTTGCGATCCTAGTTTTGCGACGTTCATCTGTGCGTCTTTTGGGTTTTGCTTCCACCAGTGTAGCCATCGAAGACAACAGATGTTTTGCCATGTCCTGGTCAATTGTGAAAGACGCATAATCATCAGCATGCAACTGCGTCAATCTGTTCATTTCAAGCAAGTAAAAGAGAACCTCCATCAGCAACAGAGTGATCGGTCTTTGGCCACCGTCCGGGGCAGCAGCTCTTGAGGAGGACACATGTCGTAATGGCCATCAGAAATGTGCTTTCTGGCTTTACATAAAAACATGCTTGGCCTCAAAAAAATGGATGGAAGATATGGTGACAGTTCATGGTAACGCCCTTTTATAATGACAGTTCTTCCGTTTGATACACTTAGGAATCTTTTAAATACAGAGCTGGTCATCTTACCTTGACAGCTGAGCATATACAAGGGTCTGACGTTAGATTTCCATCTGTAGCTATATAATAAAAGTTGACTTTCCTTCCATTTGTTTGGACTGTATCTTTGCCTACTTGGAGCAGATCTTGTACATTGACATAGTCACTAGCATATCCTGTGAAAAATGTTTCTAAGGCCTTTTCTCCTGTGAGGAAGCTGCCGTTCAAACTTGGCTGCAAGCTTTGCAAAGTCATTTGTCCTTTCCATGATGCGAAGGTTATAGTTAATTACGGCCGCATATTTTTACAGTTGACCACTATTGGCAAAGGCACCGTTGTCTTCAATGGATACATGGGGAACTAACACAAAGACAACACACATGAACATCGCAATAGTAGGATCGCAAAAAACTAGGAGACATCAAATGCAACAAAATTGACAGGAAAAAGACTTTCTCTCCAAATGATCTGAATACTAAACAGACTCTTTAAACTAATTGGTGACCGAATGCAACAAAGAGACGTCACGTAATCGAGAGAAGGAGAGTAGATGTTGATATAGCAAAAAAAGGCAGTCGCCATGCCATAATTTAAGTTAAAAAAAATCTAATTGGAGAAGACACGGTCTATTGTACTTCTCCAATTATGCAGAAGGGCGAATGGCTTTACTTTCGGTCTGAAAGAGACAAGGAGAAAACACATGTACATGATATATTCTGAAATGATAGCATACTCTAATCTGCATGTTGTCCATGCATTTTCAGGTGCAATACTACTTCAGGACTATTTTGGGTTTGCAAGAAGTCTATTTCGTTCACAAAGTAATTCATGGTGACCCTTTGTTAATGAGCTTGTTCCAGAGTATTTTGTAATCCCAATGGAGGTCAGAGCAAAAATACCGTTTTTGGCGGGACGGAATGTATAGCCTTTTCAGTTGTATCTCCTAGTTGTTGTTTTAATGGATCCTAATTAATGTCTGTGAGAACAAGTTAGTTATACACTACATATACAAACAACAAAAAGAATCAAAGGGTAGGTGTTTCCATGGACAACGCAACTTTAAGGTGTGGTGGGACGCGAACGATAGCTCCATCATAATTTTTAACACCAAAACGTTTCGTAATTTTATCAAAAGTACAAGGATATGAATTAAATTTTTACACTGATATATAGTCCAACGATCCACTATTAAATGCAAAGAATGAAAAAAGAGATTCCCCACAATTTCACATAGAATGTGTTGTAAAAAAAAAATTGGTCGATGTGGTGGGAGGAATGTGGTGGGACGGAATTTTGTCCGCATTACTATTTATTGTATAAGTGTCAAAACTTGGCATTGTCTGAAACTACACTCAAGTGAAAATTAATACATTAAGGTTAATTATAATGTATTTCAAACCTAAGTACCACGGTATTATTACTTCAAACAAAAAGATCAGTTACCATGGTAACCGAATAGATTTGAAAATTTATGTAATTAGAACACTTAATTTTTTCTAGGCATGATTTTCTAGGAGGATTCGCTTATTACTGTCCCACCATTGCCTCAGGTAACAAGATGATGTAACCTCTTGTCCCAATGGCAGGGAGGTGGAATCTTTAAGATCATACTTGCATTCGCCTGGTTCTCCCGGCCACTTCCAGTACACCCAGACTTGACCTGGCCTTAAACAGTGGTTATGGTACCAATCATCTCAACCACCACCTCTGGAAAACCATTCATTGTCATAAAATACAAGGACCCAATCCCCTGACCCCCATCAATTTTCTGAGACACTGAAGAAGTTACTGATGTTCCAGGCAATATTCTTGAACACTTGTGGGGCTACATATCATCATACGATTGAGGTTGCTAAAAAGAATGAATAAAAGTTTTTTCAATCAGGTGATTTAGATTTTCTTGGCCAGGCAGAAGACAATCTGAATGGACCAAACCCTCATGCAGTGGCGTACTCAGTTCTTATTTGTGTATACGCACAATCCATTGTTACACTTATCAGGTACTGATACTGCCTGTTGACTTCAAGAGTCTCATATTTCCTTTCATGGCCCTGGTCAGTGATATACATACCCGAAGTGGCACCACTAGTGATAGTGACATTCCCCCGGCTTGCATAAAGGAGACTAGTCCTAAACTAAAGGTAGTTATGTAACAGTTTTTCTGATTGGTGGTCAGATTGCAAAATTTTTAGCTTGACCAAGTAAACTGTAGAAGGACGTCGATAGCCAATTATATCCAAAATAATAATCCAATGTTATATATACAATTGTGGTACAGAATTACATGTTTGTATGTATATTTTAAACAAGATAGCATGGAACTATTTCATTAAGCAGCCTAATATTTCATGTGTGGTAAAAGGCACAATTTTGTACAGCAATGTATGCCCAGGATATACTACACAATAGTGATTGGCCTTTGCACTAGATAAGAAGTTCCCTTTAAAAGGGCAAGATGGTAAACTAAAGCTTGGTGTTCCATGCAATGTGCAGTATACTTCAAAAATATACCAGATGTATCAGAAAAAGTAACATGGAACTGAATGTCTTTTGTGTCACACTAAAGGTTTGTCATTATGATTGATGCCTTGCATAGTATTCATTACAATATAGTATACAAAACTCAATTTGTTGTTTCAATTTCCACATTGTGACTAAACTGCAGAGATTGTCCTTTGAAGGACTCGTCTTGTTTAAAATGATGTAGGGCAGAGTGAATGGCGTTTCTTTATCTTAATTGTTTATATCTCGCTAACGAACGCTATTTTTTACGAAAAAAGTTTTGATCCATTGAACCATTCACTATTACTCTACTCAAACCAATGACAAATATCACTCATACACGCAATTTGAAATTTAACCGTGTGGTGATATTTGTGGCTCTGTACCCAATTTTGGATCCTAATTGATAGAAATGGAAGGCTGCCATGCAGTGGTGTCCCTGTTCAATGTTCAGCAATCGGAGTCTTTTTTATGGTAAAGGCGTGCCAGGGCAATTAACAGCAGAAAATAACGTGTGATAAAACCGCTGATGGATTGGCGCCGAGTAGCGATTAACCTCCTTTTTCAAGCTGGCCTCAATAATAGTAGCAGGAATTGTGCTCAGGAAGGGCAGTCCAGATGTGGGCAGTTGGAGGAATAAATGATGGCTGACCATGTTAGTTCTTGGGAGACGGAGACTAGGTCTATCGTCTGATTTTTTAGGCATCAGTTGGTAAGGTAGTTCAAGAGCCTCCTGATAGAACATACTGTTGAAGAGTGTAGTTTGCCTCCAACTGCTTCTTCGTTGTTATAAAACCTGAAGATTTTCAACCAAAACCTCCGCTATACAAAACTGCACTCTAGGAGAAATCGAGAACTTATTTTCAGCTCATGCCGTGGAGGTGCAAGACTGATGGTCCAAAATTCAACCGACTAGGGCTGGATCGTAACAAATACACTACTAGCTACTAAGTCAGGTCCCCTCAAGAGCCGGAATCTATCAACGGATCTCCATCTATACTATCCGTCCATGCATGTGGCAAGCTCTTTGTGTCTACCACTCATGCTCCCTTTTCAGGTGTTGGCATAAGTTTTTTGTTGTCTGCCCTTGTCCGATAGTACAAGGGGAAACTGGTTCCCTTCATGATGAACACATGTCCTGCACCAGAGTTGCCTCTGGAATGATCCGATGGAATTGTTCTTCAGGATGCATCACAATGAAATGCACCTACATGCAGAAAGAATGGAATGCACCTACGCTTGTGGACATCATGTTAAAACCTGGACCAAGAACAGTCTCAATGATTAGATTAGGCATGTCGATCTCGTCTGTTGCAAGCTTCTCTGCCACATTTAGTGATGATGTGAATATGTGAACTGTTACTTTCTGTTACTTTGAAGAATTACACAATTACTACACTTTAAACACCATATTTGTGTAATGGTGATAGATTATAACTGATAAAAATTCAACATGGCTACGGACAAATAGCCCACTAAACTATCATTTTTTTATTCTAATAGATTTGTAATGCCAGAATTAATAAAAATGACACTTAAAATTTTTAATTTAATCTGTCTTATGCTATATAGATGATTTACCGGTTCATTTTTTTTTTCAAATGTGGACGTGGCCATTTTTGAAGACGTCCAAGATGTCTCAAACTTTAAAACAACCCTCTGAATGCATTTCCGAGAAAAAGAAATATGCCTCAAATAATTCAATACACCTTATTTGCCATTTTTGCCTTTTTTAAATTCCCATCTGGTATCAGAGATAAAAAATTCATACTTTCAATTAACAATGGCGGATGGCAGCCCTATGGGATTAGGGGCCAAGAATGATATCTGAACTTCATAACACCCTTAAATGGATTTGTTTGCTAGAATTAGGAGGAAATTATATCTTGTTTGTCCATTTTGGCCCATCCGGTACCAAAGATACAATGATTGTACTTTTCAACATGCGGATGCGGCCATAATTTGTATTTTGAGGTTCAGAGATATCTTAACTCATAAAACCATTTTAATGATTTCTTATAATGCTAGAAATTTAGTAGGAAGGAAAAACCTTGTTTGCCTCTTTAAGCTCATTTATATTGCAAGAGATATGAAGGATTTATGTTTTTCAAATGGCGCTGGCGGCCATTTTGTTTATGTCATAGTTGAACACTTTCTGGGACTTCGCTTTTATTCCAACTTTTGATATATTGTGTAAGCTATCCGTATACTACCAGAAATGCCAAGAAACCTTCTGTGCCATTTTTTTTTTGGTCCAGTGTGGGAAAAAATTTTTGTCATATTTTGATCCTACTACTGTCATTGATGCCTGTCGACCTAAGGTATCCCAGGCATGCTCTGTAGGGTCAATATGAAGCAAACGCCATGGTATCTCTGCTCCGCCCCTTTGCCTCAAGAATATGGTCTCAACTTCCTATGCCGGCGTGTCATTGTACCGAAAATTCTTGCGTAAACCCGTCTTGCCTGTGGAAGACCGTGGTTTTCCAGAATGTAGTACACGATGGCTTTCATGTTTCCATCTGGTACCACCCCATTTTTACGTTTCTCACTCCATAATAATCCGGCCCATGCCATCATCACTGATCCCCACCACCATCTTGAGTCGGTTCCTTAATACAGTCATCTCGGAGGTTCTCACCGCGTAAATCGACGAAAACCCTTTTCTCTGCTCTACCATCTTGATGGAGGATATAGTCGGGCTCTCGTCAATAAACACAAGATATAATAATTATATATATCCTGCTAAAACGATAATAATGTAGGGCGATCTCTGGCTAATGCTTGATGATCATTGGGCCACGAACATTATTAACAACCAGAACCACCACTCTTGAGAACAACATGTTAAAACAAAAAAAGAGTTAATAAAGACAATCGATAAGGATACTTTCTCAAACGCTATTTCATCCGTGATTGACCCCCCAGTCTTGACCTTCGGAAAGACCGACATGCTGTTTCGAATATTTGAGGCTCTAGTTGCACTGGCAACATTTTAACAAAATTTGAATTTGCTCGCAAATATAGACTAGGCGATTCGCCGGATTATGCTTGTGTATTTACACATAAAAATAATGTCCAAGAAGAGATACGGACATTAATAAGGGATCCAATTAATTTGTAGTCTAACTTTTAATAAGCCATTTCGCCCTCGAGAGAACGCCTGATCGTTTCTTGCAAATAAATTAATCTTTAAAATACATTCAGATACTATGTTGGTATCTCAAATGTGAACAATCCAAAGATGAAATTTGTCTACCAATTTTCACGTTTTAATGTGCTTCAACAACTTCAGGCAAGAACTTTTGGCAGGAAATGCATGGGAATTGCTATTCTGAGAGATCTAGACATGTCTTTAGGTGACAGTTCAAAATGAAATCCTAAAATTAATTCGGTGCGAAAAGGTTAAGACTAGTCAAATAGAGTATATGCCGTGAGAATCATCTCCGGCGTGTGTTTCCTTGTGTTGAATGCCATTTCCGTCATCTGCTTAATAAATGTCACCCTGGTCGATTTATTATTAAATTGATCTGCTTACCCATAAAGTGCTGATTTGGTCTTGACCATTTCAGGTGATGAGGGCTTTATTTAGAACTATGCAAAAATGTCAATTTTAAAAAAAACGCACTATTTTTCAAATGTGCCAGTGTCTCTTCAATATATTTTAAGTTCGGTGTATTGCTGATGCAATAGACGTGAACGTTGATCTTTAGAAAAAGTGGATAAAAAGTAGAAATAGATGAATACCATGTACAATCAACAGATTTGGTCCACATTACAACAAGCTTCCGCGCGAGCAGTGACAAACTATAATTAGGATGATGTCATACACTAATCCATTTACATATTTCTCTCAGCCAATTACCGCGCCCCCGTGAGCTCTGGTGATAAGGAAGTAGTGCATACACATATGCAAGCCCGAAGCCGGTGCAGTCACCAGTGTTGCCAAACCCGCGATTTGGTAGCCCAACTAGGCGACTCTCGCTACTCGCACAGCGAACTGCAAAGGCCCACAGCAAATTTGCGACTTTTGGGCAATTTTTCACTTAGGCGACATTGTAAAAAAGGTAGAAGTAAATGAGATTTGAATAAGTTGTTCTTTCACACACAAAGATGTTTTTGCTACGAACAAGCATATAAATCAATTAAGAACACCGCCCATAGGGTCAGTGTTCAGCCGTGTATGACGGATGACAAATGGCAATACAATAAAAAGGAAAGAAGAGAGTAAGCGCTTCCCGGAAGCGAAATTTCTTTCTGTAGTTAACTTGTATGTGTATCACAGCATCACACAGTGGTTAAAAATGCTTCCTAATCTTTGCTTGTCGCAGGTTCGAACCCCCACTCTGCTCAATTTTGAGACATTCAAATTCAAATTTTGTTGAAATTAAATGGATCGAGTCCAAAATATTAACGCAAAAAGGTATGGTTTAAATGCTCCCTAACTTCAATGTTGATCGTTTTTTAATTATGGGCGACTTTGGGCGACCTTTCGCGCGTCTGCCCGCGTATTGGGCTGATAATTTTTGGCAACCCTGTAGTGTGTATGCATAAGCATGAGGTGATCACGCTGGACCTGCTGGGTTATTAGCATATGTTATGATGATTGCATAGGTACCTATAGTGAAAGTGTTCAGATGGTTTTGAAATTTAGCTGGAATGTTCAGAAGGGACGAATGCAACTACCTGAGCAGATACTTGAATAAAGATACCAGTGAACAGATACCAGTGCCTAGTAAATAGGCCCCACCTTCAGGCCCTGTAGGCAGTGAAGTTCAAAAGTAGGAATTATGGAAGCTGCAGGAACCTGTATAAATCTTTTTCACAAAACTATAATATTTCGGTAACAATAGTACTATAACAAATGTAATTTACTTTCTGTAAAGATACTTAATCTAAAACAGGCTTCTGTTGGGAGTATTGACTTCACAATGTCGAGTTACGTGCATTTTCGTGAACTTGTTGTAATGAACCTCCAAAAGCAAAGGTCGTAAGTGGTAAAAACTATACACTTTTTGAATCCTTATAACTATAGGCGGACAATGTTGCATACTTTAAACATGATTGGGGCATTTTAATTTTTTGACCTCTTTGTAAACAATATTAGGCCCTAAAATGACACCCCAAATTCATAGTACTAACTACCCAGCAGTGACCTAGAAGGTCTATACTAACTACCAATGGTGTTAAACCTTTTCTGTAGTGGCTGTGAACGATCTCCATAAATAAGGCCCCTATGGTATTCTGCTCCTACTGGATATCCCTTACTCCCTAGTAGTGGAGCGGTCAGGACTGCAAATTGGTCGAAACCCCTCCCCTCGGCACAACAAAATACAACCACTTTTTTTCGAATTATAATAATGTAGAATTTATGAAAATGATGGTTGTGGTAAAAAAAAATAATTGTTGGCAGGGTGTTTTTTGGCCCAAAAATCTATTTTGGGCTATAAATTAAGAAAAATCATGATTTTTTTTATTTTTAAACCAAAAACACTAGGATCTGATGTGGTGGTATTTTGTTAATCATAGATTTTTATTTTATAGATTGCATGAATAGTCAAGATGCTACTTTTTGGGTAAAAAGTGTATTCATTGGGGTGTTTTTTTGGGGGAAAGGGTCTTTTTTGGCTAAAATTAAGGAAAATTCGGATTTTCTCTAAGAAAATAGACAAAAGCACCACATTTTTACGTAGTAGCATCATTGTTTTTATAGATCTATATTTCACATATTGTCGGGAGAGCGTGTAAAACTTTTAGCAGGTGTGTTAATGTCCAAAAGTGCAAAGAAATCTTTGGTTAAAAACTGAAAAACGGGGAGAAATACACACGGATCTAAAGCACTAAAATTGGATGTGGTAATGAACTTCTCTCTGTAGATTTTGATTTCATGTTTTACAAAGCAGTCAGGAAAGATAAAAGTAGAGTTATTTGATTAAAAAAATGTAATTTTAGTTTTAAAATGGCAAAATTATTCAAACATTTCATTTTTACCTATTTTGTACAGTACTGTAGCTTAGAGGAGTTCTCAGTATTTAAATACCCAGTTTTATATTAATAGTAGTTTGAGTGAGTAAAGACAGATTAACTTACAAAGTTTTATATCATTTTAGGTCGTCCAATGCAATCGGAAAGACCTTATGGCCGTCCGTGTTTGTCAAACATTTAGTATACACCTTTTGGATACTTGGTTTGCTTGTACATTGATACAAGCGGTCTTAAGTAGGGTAACACATGAGGATGTCAAAGGTTACTTAGGGTCATAATCGGACTAAACCAAGCTAACAGAGAGCAATTTGATTTGCTCAACGAAAATCGAAAAAAAAAATCGTCAAAAATCAGATTTTAGCATGTTCGTAACAAGTTTAGTCATGATATACCCCATAAGTTATAGGACCAAAAGCAACCCAATAAGGAACACAAGACACTTACTACAACACTTATTATGGATGGAGATTCATATCTTTGGACACTGTTGTTTTCTTCCTTTTCTATCAAATTTTCGCTTAGAATATTCTACAGACTTATTCTTCACTTTCATAAGCTATTCCTGCAAATTTAAAATATGTTTACTCTTTCGGGTGGATTACTTTAATCGTTTAGCCAAAAATGCCTTGATTTATATAAGACATTATCTATTTCTCTACGACCTCCGAAGATCATGTGTTTATTGTGATATTTAGTGAAAATACGTTTCTCTCAAATAGGTTTCTAAAACCCGAATAATAGTTAAACTTTAGCTACACATTAAAAACATCCATGTTTTATGCTCTAAATATAGCTGAAAATACTTGAAATACCATTGACATTCAGTTTAGGTATCATGTTAACATGTCCAATTGGGCCAATTTAGTCAAAAACATGCATTTCTGGGCAGAAATGTGATTTTGAGATCTGTGTAACATGTCCTATCTAAGTAGATTTTAGAGACTATGTCATATGTGTCCTACCTCAACAGCTTAAAAAAGCCCCATGTCACTGGGGAAAAGTGGTAAATCGCAATCAGTCTATGAAAATCTAAAGATACATGTATTTCAACCGTTATGCGATTTTGAGATGATCTTGTGAAATTTCATTCAATTCTCCAAATTCCTCCAAGATTTTTGTTATCATTTCTCAAGACTCAATCAAGCCCTATATGTGATTTTAAGGAATCCTGTGCAATTTTACAAATTCTTATGCGATTGGATGTAATTTGTTGCGATTTTATGGAAACTCTGTGCAATTTAACAGAATTGTGTGCGATTTAACTGAACCTTGTGTTTAACAGAATCTTGTGCGATTTAACATTATTCTGCGCAATTTAGGAAAATCATTGGCGAGTTTACAAATTTTGATTGAATTTTGTGATTTAGCAGAATCTTGTGGGATTTTACAAAATTGTGTATGCTTTTGCAAAATAATGGCAAAGTACTTTTTAAAAATTTGGTCAATTTTTGGCATTTTTCCACTTTACCCCAGACTAGACATCCACTGGGATAAAAAAAAGGAGGTTACAACTCACATACATTGACTATAATGGCAATAACCACTGCACTGTAACAGGAATATAAAATTGTACAACTTGAATTAAAATTTTTTTTTTTTTTTTTTTTTGTCCTACCTCAACAGCTTAAAAAAGCCCCATGTCACTGGGGAAAAGTGGTAAATCGCAATCAGTCTATGACAATCTAAAGATACATGTATTTCAACCGTGATTCTTTGAAATGTTATGCAATTTTGAGATGATCTTGTGAAAATTCATTCAATTCTCCAAATTCCTCCAAGATTTTTGTTATCATTTCTCAAGACTCAATCAAGCCCTATATGTGATTTTAAGGAATCATGTGCAATTTTACAAATTCTTATGCGATTGGATGTAATTTGTTGCGATTGGATGTAATTTGTTGCGATTTTATGGAAACTCTGTGCAATTTAACAGAATTGTGTGCGATTTAACTGAACCTTGTGTTTAACAAAATCTTGTGCGATTTAACATAATTCTGTGCAATTTAGGAAAATCATTGGCGAGTTTACAAATGTTGATTGAATTTTGTGATTTAGCAGAATCTTGTGTGATTTTGTGGAATATTTTTACGTTATCTTAAAAAATCTTGTGCGATTTTACAAAATTGTGTATGCTTTTGCAAAATAATGGCAAAGTACTTTTTAAAAATTTGGTCAATTTTTTGCATTTTTCCACTTTACCCCAGACTAGACATCCACTGGGATAAAAAAAGGAGGTTACAACTCATATACATTGACTATATATAATGGCAATAACCACTGCACTGTAACAGGAATATAAAATTGTACAACTTGAATTAAAATCTGTGGAAGTAGAAGTGCTATAGCTACCTGTCAGTTGTTATGTTGTTTCTTGGCAGTACTGTACTTCTGTGCATAAGATTTCACATAATTTTGTGTGATTTGAAAAAAAATCTTGTGCGATTTTAGAAAGTTTTGTATGCTTTTGCAAAATAATGGCAAAATTGGACTTTTTTACCGAAATTTGAACCCTTTTGGGGCAAGAAAAAAAAAACCCTTACATTATTCTCGCTCCGTTCGCAAAATCTGGGGTTTTTCCTTTTTGAGCTTTTTTAGGGTTTTGCCTTTTTCATATTTTCATATTTTCGTATTTGTTTTTTCATATTGTCTTTTCAAAGATGAATTTTGTTTGGATAATTACATCATCTTCATGTTCGGTCATGCTTGCAAATCACCTTTTACTAAGTTAGAAGATGTCCATTCACTAATGATACTGAGGAACAGGGTGTAATTTTCATAAAAAAAGATTCCTCCACAGCAAAGGTTACACTCTAAATTCTTAGATTAAAAATTAATCTAATTGGATTGCTATTAAGGACAAATTCAACATTAGATTAAAATTTGTAATAAACCTAATAGATTTTAATCTAAGAAATTTAGAGAGTATGTAAATCTTGCTCTTTAAATGAGGTCGAAGATGAATTCTTAATACTGTGTGCTCTACGGTCGATACGATGTGCAGTGGTCAAAACATAAGAAGCTATAAGAGAGTCACTGGTAAAAGTAACGTACGTTAAAATGTGAATACTACCTGTATAAGGCAGATGCGCTATTGATTCCCGATTATGGTAGCGATGGGTTTGGCGCTGTCCGCACAGGTGATATGGTTCCTCATCATTACTTTCATATATCACCTAAACCAATGCAGCTTAATACGACAAATACAATAGTCAATACTCACTCATAGATGGTCCAACGTTGTTCTTAATAGTTGGAAGCACATTGGATAAATATTTTCTATTGTTAGGCAGCGAACTGACTTATTGGATGCTTCTTCCCTATTTCACGTAATGGATATGACCAAAAACTTTTCCCCAGCTCCTATATCAGCGCGAATCGAGTATAATAATCATACACTCCCTGATATAATGCTACCGGAAAGGGGCAGGTCCTGTTCTCTCGGGGTACAAAATTTACAGCATTTTCATCAATCATTCATCAAAATGATTTTTTAAGAACACACCAAATGCTCAAGTCCACCAAAATTGCAAAAGTATAATTAATTGCAAAAAATGACATATTTGGGACCAATTACTATGCGTGGAAGCTATTGTATGAATCAATATTGGCAAAAAGCATGACTATTTGTTTTTTCATGGACGATATATTTGGGACAATGGTCCTTATTCCACCCTTCCCTTTCCTTTCTCAGGTGCGAACCCCTGTCTGTCCTCTTTGCCTTCTTCATTCTTTTCATGTGTCCTCAGAAATTTCCCTCAATTTTCTTTTTTATTGTTTTCCCTCTTACATTTATGTGAATGCCTTCTTACCATGTTTCTCTTACCCCTTCCTGAATAAAACTGGGTCCCACTATGTTAAATTTTGAGATATAACTGAGAAATTAAGGCTAATGAAGTGAATGCAATTTGTTAAAATTAATAAGCATTTCAATTGTGTGTGACATATTGACCATTTATATATTGCTGCTACATCTATATTGTAGCACTTTACAATAATAAATTATGGAATCGAACATGCAGGACAAGGCCATAGCAAGGATGGAAAGTGTGCAGCAGCCAACCAAATCGCAGACACAGCCAATACATAGAAATGCATCAAAATTGGGTTCAGGGAATTGACTCAAAAGTGTGATTGACCTTATACAATCCTGACACAGGAAAGTCTTGAAAACTTTCTTACGGAAAAAAATGTACCGGTGTGTGTCAGCTTCCAACAGGCCAAGACCCTAAGAGCTTTGCGATCTTTTTTAGTCGAAAAAGCTATGCGCCACACGGAAATTATTTGTTATTGCATTCTTGGACAACTTTTGTTCTTGACCAGTTCAAAAAACAAGAAAACGTTACAAATCTGTTGAAAACCTTAAACAACACACAAAAAAATAACAAGTTAGTTTCCAGTAGGTCATGCGCATTTTGATTTTTCGAGCCATTTTAAACACATTTCATTTTTTATGACTAATAAAATTTGCATTTTTTATACAAGTTTGGGGAACGGGCCCCTGGGTACTAATTAGGTAACTTTCAAAATTTGCAGGATGTAATAAGTGAAAGCCTGAATTAAAATTTTCTAGCTGTGCAGAAAAAAGTAATCATTGTATATCAAATAACGTTTTGCCAAAAAAGCATTTTTTTCATGCTTATTTTAGGCCAAAAATTGGACTCTTAACTAAATTTCCATTTCACCAATTTTGTTGAGCAAGACTTATTTTTGTGAATCAATTACAACATAAGTCTACCTAAAAAGTAACAATTAAGTGTTTGATCTTTCAGTTATTTGGCCGAAAATATATTTTTTTGAATTTATTATCATTTTCTCAATTGTTCACCCAAATGGCATTTTTATGGCAAAAAGCACATTCTAGCCAATTGTTAATATTAAATATAGCTGCCAAAGTCTGTATGGACACTGCACACAATAAACAGAATATAATCTATAAAAAATCATGATGTTACTATATACAATTGTGGTGTTTTTGTCCATTTTTAAGGAAAATTACTATTTTTTGTTGATTTTTATCCAAAAATTTACCTTTCTACCCCAAAAATAACTCCTTCTACTGCATTTTGTGCAGCAAAAATATCGTCTGGCCTTTTTATGCAATGTTTACAATGTAGATCTAAAACAAAAAGGTACTTATGTATCAGAATTTTGTGCTTTTGGATTTAAAATTAAAAAAAAAAATCATGTTTTTTCTTTATTTTTAGCCCCAAAATAGGGGTTTTTGGTCAAAAAATACCCCTACCACTAAATGTTTTGACCACGACCATCAGTTTCATAAATCATATATAATTGGCCTTTGAATAAAAGTGGTTGTGTTTTGTTGTACCGAAGGGAGGGGTTACTCGAAAAATATATAAAGCACTTTTTGAAGCTTGACCGCTCGCCTATAGAGGAAAATGATTAGTAACCTGATGACGATCACCGCAAAAAGGAAGGTAGCGGTCATTGTGTTGTTTGACCTATACAACGTGTCCCAATAAAAACGCACCACTTGGCGCCATACGCCATAAGTTTTAACCAAAACCATATAGCTGCTTTTTCTTTTTTTTTTTGTAAAAGAAGATAGGACTGTTAGCCAATGTCCCTGAAAAGTTCATAAATGTAGAGTCGATATTTTGTAAGATATGATCCCAGAAGTCAAGTAACCCGCAGTACCATGCCATTGTACCAAATTGAAGCGGCAGTAACTACAAATATGGCACTGTACTATATGCGTGCAGAATAACCAATATGAATCTAAGTCCACCACCATTTTACTGTTTTTTAACGACTGATGCTGCAACAAAATGATATTAACATATAAATATTTCCATTGGTAATAGCAGGTAATAAACTTGCATTTTAGACACTCGTAAGATGGAATATTAGGAATGATCCAAGAAACACCTGGTATTGTGAAAATTAGACAGCATTGGATTACAGCTAATTAATCGTCATAGTTTTGTGAAAGTACACAAAGAGTTATCTCAAATTGAATGGCAGAATGATTATACTGATATTGCAATTGTGTTTTGTGTTTCATAAAGTTCACAATGTAACAAGCAAGTTGCTACCCAACACATTTACAATTTACGTAGCAGTTTGTTAATGACTTAGTCAAGCGGGACAAATGTCTTCAATCAGGTAAAGCGCTCGACTCCGTGTATGCTCATCCATGCCTATAGGCGTGCGTTCGAGCCCTGGGAGATTCAGCTATCTTGTAAATTTCCCTGGACAAGAAATTAACTGCTTAGTTGTCTCGATTTACCCATTCGATATTTGGGGAGCTGGTCCCGGGTATGCGGATGGTATCTCGATGTATGTTTGCTATAAGGGAAAACGCTGGTCCTGATCTGCCCGCTCCCTTGAAATGATGCTAATGGTTATGGTATAGTTGGGCCACAGTATACCGACATTTGTGAAAGCGATTAGAGGCCAATAGCATAAGGCTATATAAAATCCTGCTCTGTCTGAAGTGCATTTATTACCAATTAAATTAGTGGTTTCTCATTGTTGTTATAAAAGTGTCACTATATGTAAATGCAGTTATTGAGCCAGTGGAAAGTGTTCTGCAAGAAATTTTGACAATAAAGTGCTTGACTGCAATCAAAAATTGTAGTTGCAGTTGTTCTTCAATGCCACTTTTGTGGTTACCATATCCTCATTTTGGTAAAATGGTTCTTGCGGGGTGGCTTATTGTGTTGCTGTCATAATTTAAAACGATTGACACTATCGCTAATTTTCAGGGATATCAGCTATAAGTTCCGTTTTCCCTTGCAACGAATTATTAGCTTTTGTTCAAAACATATGACGCCTACCACTACGTGTTGCGTTTTATTGGGAATGCTGTCTAGAAAACTTTCCCCGTACACACATGGCAGGGTCCGCTCCGAGTTTTGAAAAGTGGCAAAAAATGAACATTAGTGACATACAAATGAAAGAATTTGTTACATGCAGAATTCGAAGGGTGTGAACTATATGAACTTTGCCCAGGTTGACCGGAGGTAGTGCGGACCGACCCGGTTTCTTTGTTAACACTTATTGCCAAGCCTACAAAAAAAACCCGTTAGTGCCCAAGGGGGGGGGGGGGGGGGTTCCTAGGACCCAACCCAGATAACCACTCCCCCATGGGAGTTTGTCATGACATAACACAAGTAAAATGGGGGTCTGTTACACCGTGTTATGTAATAATTTCGGTAATGTAATAAACCGAAACAGGGTCACGTAAGAACCACATACCCGCAATAAAAATGAAAATCCGAAAACTTTCTGACCTATGACCTATGGCCATTGGAAGTTTATCTCCGAAAAAGAGTGGTTCGCACATTTCCCATCCTCAGCAAATCCAATAATAAGGTTTTGAAGCAAAATAATTCATTATATCTACACAGAATAACAATTAAAAATAGCATTGCAAAATATAGCCAAATTATACATCTTGTATTTTCTCAGAAACTTTAAACTCACCTGGTTTTCCCAGACTTACCAGTTAAGAGCCACGTCATGCCAAAATTAGAATTGATGGTATCAGCAGATAAAAGGTTACTGATTTAAAGTATTATAATTGTCTTTCCTAAGGTATAATCTAGGCAAATAAATCCCAAGAGTTATACTTTAATTTTTAATTTGAAAATATCTTGATGTTTTCACTTCCGTTAGTGCCCAAGGGGGGGGGGGTGTTCCTAGGGCACCCAACCTAATTATTCTAATGAAGCGTGGGGCGGATTTAATTTTTTAGTATCAAGAGAAGAGTATTCATAAATCAGATAATTAGCAAAAAACTCCTTGAAAAAAGTGATTGCGTTAACGGAGAAAATCGTAAAAAAATCAAATGTTGGGTACTATGGACCCCCACAACCTTGGGCACTTAGTGTTAAACCAATGATTGCAAACCGGAAAGTATCAGTTTTGAAGCCGCTCCTTTAATTATTTTTTTCAGACTGCCGAGTGTATGGATCCTTAATATGTTGAGATTTAAATCAACCAAAACAGTATCAATCTTTAAAACCATTTGCCAGTGGACTTTGGGCTACTTTAGCCCAGATTTGCTTCAGCATTTAATTGTTTTAGCGCAGCGATACTGAACGATTGCTGAAGCTTGCGAGGATATAGTCAAATCTGACCGGAACCTGCCCTTGATATTCCAGAGTCTCGCCTCTAGGCTTTTTTTTTTCAAAAAATGCAACCGATATACGGGAGGCCAGTATTGGCCAATCTATATCGCTAAAGTCCTTGGTATGGGAGTCCAGGAAATGGTTTCCTAGCACGTGTCAGGCAAAGGGCTAAGTCAACCCAATATTAATGCTAATTTTTTTCAACTCGAAACTTTCATGCAATTTTGTGCAGATTTTTAATCAACTGTTAATACGTTGTTTTTAAATACCTGTTTAACAGGACGGAACGTGAACTCTGCATCGTCTAAAAACGTCCTCTGTTCATCCAGGAAAATACAAAAAAAACACACACACACCCACACACACAAAATCTGTGGTTATTTATTATAGGCCGAGTCTGACGACTGTTTGCGCAGGTGGTAGCTCTTGGGCACTTGAATCAAGAACTTTCCGAATGGATTCGCATTGTTAAACCTGGGCTCAGCTCCGTTCACCAACACGTACTTACGACACTGGTAGGCTACCTTTATACTAAGTAATGCGTAAACTTAAACTACTAAGTCAGACTGCTTCCCGAAACTCGTACGGAACTACCTAACAACTAAAATTTACGACTGAACTCCACGTCGATACTACTGTGACTTAGTACAAACTAATGCTTGCACGCGTTTCCCCAAACTGACACGTAATGCAGTTGTGAACTAAATATGACCAAAATGTTACGCACAAAAACTAAGTCTACTCGGGGGTTGACATAACACACACGTAAGCTATTGAAGGTTGACTCGGAGTTTTCGAAATGTATCGTTTGGTGTATTAATTAAAAATGGTGAAACAGAACCAAAATATGGACCTAAACTTACCAATCATAAGTGTGAGATGAATCGGATTTTTCGTTTTGAAGCAGTATACATTTATGTGTAGTAGCGGCTACAGTCCAGAGGAGAGCCTATATCATAAAATCGGATCCAGGAATTTTATAACAAGTTGGATTTAGTATTTTACACAGAGATTAATATACTGCCAAAAACTGGGAGTGTAAGTGAGAGGGACCACCACCAAACTGGTATTAGATTTCACGATGTCAGTGTTACATACTAAAACATGTTAGTGTTTGTACTTAACACAAATGGTTTGGGTTTCATGTAGATATGACACTCTTGGTGTTAATTTTACACCATATCTCAATGTTGATTGATTTTTTTAAACACTCTGGAGCCAAATTGACACACTTGTGTAATTTAACACCCTCATGGAATCAATACGGGACCGCACCCTCTGTGTTAATTAACACTAAACATTGGTGTTAACATTTATATTGTAACGTCGGACATTTTAGTAGAAAAGTGTGATTTTGTTATTGGTTGGCTTCTTATTGTAAACTGCTTACCTTCTAATTTCAAAAATTCATAAGCAGATCAACAAAATATAGTTTAAAATTGTGCAGCACAACAGACCGGTGTAAATTTCTATATTTTCAACACAAGCACACTACAAGACTTGACCACAACTTGGTGTTAACATTTTAACACTCCATTTTTGCAGTGTATATGGACAAGTATTATGTACCTGCAAAAAAACACGATTTGTTGAAAAATTCATGGCGCCCAATAGGGGAAATTCTGAGTCAGTGGCTAGAAGGATTTCATATTGGGGGGGAGGGGGGGGCAGTGTCGCATTTCATACGACAGAAAATGGATAGGGTCCAGGGGCCCGCTTAGGGCCCCTGTTGGGGTCCAGGGGCGAAGCCCCGGTGGGGGTCGAGTGGGCGAAGCCCCCTGAAAATTTTCGGTTTTATATGCTTTAAATGTCTTCTGAGGGCTATTTTTGTACGATTTGTAAAATTTACTTGTCGCACGCTGTCCATTGAACTTTAAAACCTATACTTTGCCGACAATCCGGCCTGCAATTGCCATGACCTGAATTTTTCAAGTGAACCGACGGGTTCATCTAAACCCATCTATCTGCCCCCCCCCCCCCCTGCTACGCCATGCTCTGAGTCAGCCTTTAACACCGTTTTCATATATGTGTAGCTTAATGTAATCATGGCAGCGGTGGTGGTCGTGATCTAGGAGGTAGAAAAATGGGTCCCGAACGACAAATTGTGAATTATATAAACACACCGATCCCTTTCGAAAAAGGGAGGTTTTAGATAACTATATAGGCCTACACCATAACTGATATACTATACGAAATATATGACATACGGTATTGGAAACACCGTTAAAGGTAGAAATGTAAGTGATAGAGCTTTAGGATTGGTTATTAATCTGGAAAACTCTGGGGAAAGTAAAAATATAATAATAATAATATAATAATAATAATAATAATTAAAAAAGTAAAAAAATACAGACTGTTCCATCAAGGTTATTGTCTAAAAGGAAACGGAAAACTAGTATAAACATTAAAAGCCTATTTGTATGTTTGTAGGCACACTACATTAAAATGGCATACAAAAATTTGTAAAATAATAAAATAGATAATTAATTTAAAAAAATATTATACTTAAAGTATGGTTTGCAGTTAAAGGTATCTTATTCTTGGTGATTATACATGTATCCAAATTTATATCTGCGTAACATGTTTGGAATTTTGAAGATGGGTCAAGCTTAGATCGGATTATTTTTCTGTAGCCAATATCTAAATAGTTATTATGTTAAACATGAAGCAAAATTACTTTTCGGACAGAATGTATTATTTTCTACCAAAGGGAATCCCGTTGCTTAAATGTTTTTGCCTAAGTACCACAACAACTACACAACTACTACTGAAGAAGAAGAAGCAAATGGAGACATTAAATACAATAAACAATAAGATAACATAGATTGCAAGATGATCACATGGGTTTTATTAGTTCTAAGGTTCTAAAAAGAACATTTTCTTTCTTGGCTACAGAACCTTTTTTGTTCTATGAAGAAACTCTAACAAATCACGGGGTTCAGCAATTTAATTGTTTGGGTTCTTTATAAGAACCACAAAAAGGTTCTGTAGCAAAAAAAGTTCTTTGTAGAACATTACACTATAGGAACCCTTAATCATTGTTAATAAAGCACCCTACTGAGGACGGCCGTAGCTTCTTGGTATTCAGGGAAAGAACAAAAAAAAATTTGGGGGGCCATGAAATTATTTTGGGTCAAAAAATGTTTCACCGCCTTTCATGTTGCTTAACCTTTCAAAATTATGTGAACACATACAAAAAGAACTTTTCTAGGCCTTATTTTAAATTTGGAAGGTTCTCCATAGAACTTTTTAAGGTTTCTTAATAGAACCTTAGCACTGCTTAGGGTGAAAAATACAGGACAAAAAAAGGTTCTATGGGAACTTTTATTTCAAAAGAGTGGATATGCCCATCTCCATATAGAAAGACGTGTTCAATCATGCATATTTGCCCGCAAATGAAAATTTCCTGACATTCACCAGGTTGTAGTTAGCTGAATATTATAATTGGAAATCAGTTTTCAAAAACTTGTGTCGCGAGTTTTTTTTTTTTTTTTTTTTTTTGTTTAATGCTAGTTTTGTCATTAAAAATGAGCCGGTGTGAGGAATTTAAGGGTCATGAACCATCAGAAAGTCCTACGACTCTAGTTTCGGAGACTAGGCGTCCGTAGGACGCCCAGTTAACGAAACCTTATCAGGATTCAGAAGAAACTGTGTGTCATCAGACACAGAGCTTCTGAAAACTAAAAAATAAATTTTACTTAGTCGACCCGGACTCTGTATTTGGGGGCTCTCAAATTCGTCAACTATCCGCAAAATTCCACGGTACTCCCAGGAGCGTCTAGGACCCTGTGCTATGACACAAAGTCCTTGGATTATGTGGTCTTGATTTTTAGTGTCCAAGTGGACCCTAACCTGTGCTGTGTAGTCCTAGGACCATGTGGTATGTGATTGATGCAGGGGTCCCAGGATTCTAAATGTGATGTGAGTCCTAGGAACCTGTGGTACTGTTATATATGGTCCCAAAGCATACAGAAATGACTCGTATTTTATTCAAAAGCCGGAGGTGCCACCTGTTGGTGCAGGGGAGCCGAAAAATTACCTTTTGGCAAGCACACGCTGGCCACCTTCATCAGCCTCAGGGTGCTGGATTTTTTCCCAATGGGCTCTACCATTTTGGGTGCTCCGTAATACTCCACTCTATCCTTATTTCAATCTTCCTGCTCAGAACATAATTTTCAAACCTTTCCCAAACTTCATTATTCGCAACCCAGCTGGCTAGGATAGGTGAGCCACTGGTTGGCTTGATAAGTGAGCCAATTGGTTGACTTGGTAGTTTTCTGTTGGCTAGGATAATGGTTTCCATTCTGTGTGTGGGTTAGAGGCGCCTAATCCTTAGAGAGTAGTTCAACACTGTAATATCCGTCTGGGGTACTGGACACAGATCCCCAGATGGATGGTGACGGAGCGTAGCCACAAGGGACGAACAGGAGATGGGAGAGGGTTTGCCAAATAGGGGAAAGCATATTCTATTCTTTGATGGCTGACCAATGCTAGTGTGGGTGCCAGCTGGTGATGTGACTCTATCTTATTATATTTAAAACTAATGAGTGAACGTTATTATTTTTTTGTGGATTTAATTGTTGGAGCACTGTTTGTCATAACATATGATTACAAAGACTCCTCCTAACATCCCGGACTATGGGGCAAGCGGCAATAGCTCAGTATTTGATTATGTCACACAATCAATATTGGAACAAACCAACAGCTGTTCTTACGGCGGAATGGGAGAGAAGTGGACAGCACCATTCTATAGTCGTGAACCACGACCAAATAAACATGAAGAGACAGATAAAGAAAAAAGACATGCCAGATGGGAGGTCGGCCTGGCTAAAAAAAGCTCCCCGCACTTCCTCGAGACCCCGACAGGGAGAGTTGTGTATACCAATCAACTCGGAAGAGACCAACCCTAAAAACAATTAGATCCTCAAGTTATGACGCTACACACCGAAAAAAGCAATCTGGCTTGGAAAGTGTATAGCTGATCCACCGTCGATCGAAATGAAGGGATGTTCTGAATTGGAGTAGGCCAAAACAAACAGGGAACACGGTACTGGAATGTTAGAACCCTCCTGGGTCCAGGAAAGAGTGACCTTTCGTTTTTTGTAAAAAAGATGCAAAGATGAATGGGATGTGTTGGTCTGGGAGAGTTGCGATGGAAAGACCAAGGAGTTATGGATCTTGATGAGGGGTGTAAAATCATCTTCTCTGGAGCAGCAAAAAGGGACAAGCCGGTGTAGGATTTCTTTTGAGTGAAACTGCATTACAAGTCCCTACTTAGCTTTGATCCGATTAGTGGAACGCAGCATGTCCATCCGATGCAGAGGTTCAAGGCCCTAATATCACGATATTCCAAGTGTATGCGCCAACATCTTCGCATTCCTGTGATTGTAGTTGAAGACTTCTATGCCACCCTCCAAAGCAAAGTTGACGCAGCCCCCAAACAAGCCATAATTATCATCTGGTGATTGGAAAGCCAAGGTAGGGAAAGGATTCATGAACCTGGGGAGACTTACTTTGGGAGACAGGGATATGGAGAGTCATGCATGAACGACAGAGGTAGAACGCCTTATATTTTTTGCAAAGAAAACCGCCTCGTTATATCCAAAACACTTCTCTTCAAACAACAAACCTTCCCGGAAGTGGACAGGATTTCACCGATCACAGACTAAGAACATGATTGACCTGATCATGCTAAGAGAATAGGTGGAGATCAGAAGTGGATAACACCAGATCCATTTAAAGTGTTGATGTTGGATCAGACCACTCCCTTGTTATTGCCAAGTTGAGGGTGAAATTCAAAGTAGAGAAGAAAGGCCAGAAGAGACACGAAGTGGAAACCTTACCAAGCTGAGTGACCAGTGTAGAAAATGAATTTTTAGTGAAGCTGCAAAACAGGTTTCGGTTGCTTGAGGATGAAGTAGACTAGATGAATCCAATGCAGAAGCTTGCCTTGAAAAAACCACCAATCATCAAAGAGACAAACAGAGAAGTCCTTGGAATCATCGGGTAGAAGAAGCCTGGATCTCCGATGCAACTATTGCCACGACAGAGAAAGAGGAAAGCAAGGAAGAAGGCCATTCAAGATCTTAACAGTCGTCAAGAGTACAACAACTTGACCAGATTGAATTAAAAGGCTTACAGCTGACAAAGAAAAATGGTTACAATGACAAATGTAACACTCTTGGAGAAGAACATGCAAAACAGAACAAGAGCAAAGAGGTATTCAACACCCCACACCACAAGACCATAACTAAGGGCGTAGATAGAAGACCTACATCCAACTTATCCCAGCAGTAGTAATGGTGAGATTCTTTCCAATCCAGCTGCTGAAAATGAACAAAGATGGTTTGAATGGTTAGGCCCTCTACAATCATCAGCCTACAATTGACCCATCCTGTCTTCATCCATCAAATACAGAGACTAGCTGTTCTACTCTGGATAGTGAGCCATCCATTCTCCGTTTTGAAGTTGATGAAGCAGCTGTCAAAACGCTGAAGTCAGGAAAAGCCCCTGGTTCTGATGAGATCAGGAAACTGCTTCAAGCATGTGGTGAGGCATCATGGACCAATTGCACAATATCTGCAATGATATATGGATAAATGAACGCATTCCAGAAGGTATGATGGGACAAAAATCTATCATTCTTACCATGCACAAGAAGGGAGACATCACATGATGTGAGAACTACAGGGACCATCAGCGATTAACCATCCAGCAAAAGTCTTCTGGAAATTATAAGGGGCCGGATGATGAAGCCCTATGTAGACAGACATTCTAGCCAGAAAGAACAAGCAGGGTTCAGACCTTGCCGCTCCACAATTGAACAAGTCTTCGACCTGAAGCTCCTAATCCAACATCGCTAGAGAAGAAAAGAAGAAAAGATGGGGAAGGTTTTTGCTTGTCTTCATGATTACAAGAAGGATTCGACGAGTATGGCCGATGGCTCTTTACGTGACTGCTTCATTATGGTGATGCCTCAAAACACTGATCAACATCATCAGGAGATCTCTTATACCAAGGCTAAATTCAAAGTCTGCATCAGGACTGAACAAACAATTCTTACCAGAGGGGTTTGAAACACGATTGCGTGCGCCAGGGATGTCTTCTATCACCAGGACCTCTTCAACCATTCTCGATACATCTTAGCAGAAGCCTTTGATAAACTGTAAAAACTTGGGCATAAACGTGGATGGCTACAAATTAAAAGACCTCCGTTTTGATGACGACTATAGCTCTCATCGCTGACTCAAGACGATATGCAAACCTTGATTGAGCAAGTTCATCATGATAGCAGGAAATATGGGATGGAGATCAGTATACCTAAAACAAAAGCTATGGTATTCTCCGTGATGACCAGCTCCCAGAGTAGATCCAGCTTGATGGTTCACAACTTGAGCAGGTTAACAGAGTCAAGTATTTGGGATAAACGCTAACCCCATCAAACGACTTCCCACCAGCGAAATCAAAAGCATATGTTATATTGGATCAACAGAACTAGGGAAATTACAGAGAGTGGAGTGATAAAAGACCATCTTCCACTCTCCACCAATTACGACTTGGTATTCACTAGTCAACCCAGGCTTCTGTATGGCTTTAGAAACCTGGACCATCAAAAAAAGATGACATGAAGAAGTGAAGCATTTGAGGGAGGCTGCGATGATACAGAAAAATCCTTAATACCAGCTGGAAGGATTAAGATTCCGGATGAAGAGTTCTGTCAAGAATCTCCTCCTGCCACTTTCAACCAAAAAGTATCCTAGCTCGCATAGTTATGGGGCGGTTTTTTGGTTTCTGTGTTGATGGTTTGAGAGTTGTTGGCTTTTTTGCTACAATTGGAATTTTTTTGTGTCCTTAAATTGTAGATAATGGTCCCAGGAATCCAAATCAAAAATTGTTTACAATTTTTTTATCCCTTCCGTTTGCGGCCATCTTGGTTTTCGAATGGCTGCCATTTTCACAATATTTTGCTCTATATCTTGACTTCTGAGCCAACCCAGAAGGCTCAAATTGGTGGCAATACCAATGTTTTTGATATCAAGGAACACAAATAATCACATACCGAAAGTCGCAGATAGTTTCCTTCAAGGTTGAATCTTGAAATTTCAAAATGCCGTCCATTTTAACAATATTTTGCTGTCTATCCTGCACTTCATCAACAGGAGGCTCAAGCGGGTGGCAAAACCCATGTTTGTGATGTCATTCAATGCAAATCCTACATCAAAAAAATCACAGATTATTTCCTCTAGGCGGCCCTCTTGAATTTCAAAGGCCGCCATTTTTATTAACATATACTTCGCCAATACCGGACTCTGAGCAACAGGAAATTCTCCAATTGGGTGACAATACCCCTGTTTGTGATGTCAAGGAACACATATATTACATCCAGAAAGTGGCCAATTGTTTCCTTTTTTTGCGGCCATCTGAATTTCAAAATGACTGCCATTTTAAAATAAACGTTACGTCTCCTCAATATCATCTGGACTCCTGGGCAACATAGAAGGCCTTCCATTTGGTGGCAATACTCATGTTTTGTGAGGGTTAAAAAAATATATATTGCATCACGAAGAGTCCCAGATTGTTTCCTTCTGACGCCATCTTTATTTCATTCAAAATGGCCATATTTTAAACATATACGACGACGCCCATATCTGGCTTTATGAGCTCAAATGCTCCTTCAAATAGCTCAAATGCTCCTTTCCTAATCAATATACATCCTATTGCACTAGAACCACTTAAATCACAATGGAATCCTAGGAGAAGCATAGCTCTGGCTGTTTTAAAATAGTTTGTAATAGGTTCAAATGTGTATTGCTGTCCATAGTTCCAGTGCAATTTCAAGTATTGAAACCAAATATCCATCTATCTAGCGGCCGCAGCCAGATGCTGTTCACAATGTTGCCCAGAATGTCCCTGTCCCGTCATAAGTTGGGGATTCGATGAAATCCTGCTGCATGGCTCGAGCAATCACATCTGTTTTGGATGGAACCTCCAACATTTGATGTCCGAGACTACTTGATCATCGCAACGATAACAGTGACGCTGGCAATCGTTGCTTGGCGGATTGGGCCAAGCAGAAGATGGGATTTGGGGGATATCTCCACATATCTGTGTCTTTAGTCAGGTGGCGCACAGCCAGATATTTTTGCACCCTCATAAGGAGCCTGGTGTAGGTGCCGTCCAGTTTTTTTTTTATCCCTGTCGCTCTTTCTTCATTGTCCAGGTTTCAGATCCGCATAACAGGATAACTCTCTTCACAGGCTCTAAAGAACTTCAGCTTGGTGAATTGGAGATACCAGATTGCCCATAGGTGTGTATTTAATGCAGGCAGTTCCCAGCTTGTCTTTGCGGTGCCACGAAGTCTTTCCTTGCTGTCGGCAACAATAAGGCCCCCCAGGTCTTGAAGTCCCTGACCCTCTTTGATTTTGGGTACCGTGTGTAGTGCAGAAGATTGATGATTATCTTCCTCATATTGATGGTCATCTATTCCGTCTTCTTAGCATTTAGATGTAGATCGACTTTGTCTGCAGCATTATCAAGTAATGTTAGTAGATCTTGTGCACCACATATCAGATCGGCTGTTAGAGCTAGATCATCTGCATAGTCAAGGTCTGTGAGATACTGCCTTTGGTGACGTCTAGAATGCTTGGGTTTGATGGTGAGTCCCTTGTTGTTCATGATGGCAAGACTGTCTGAGGATGTAAACAACCACGATTACAAAGAGATAGGGAGCAAGAGTATCTTCTTGGAGGATTCCAGTAGTTGTTAGGAACTCCTTTGTGGGCCTATCCAAGGTCTGCACAAATTTAGATGGGTTCTCATACATGATGGCAATTGCTTTGACAGTCTCGTCTGGGACACCATAGTTGGTAAGAATATGCAGCATTACATCTCTGTTAACACTGTCAAAGTCGGAAAAGTCTACAAACACAATTGAACCATTTCTCTTGGAAATTCTCAACTCTTCTATGATCCTTCTGAGGGCAAGTATCTGAGGTAATGTTGATCTGCATTTACGAAAACCATTCTGGTTTCGTCTGAGAATGGGATCTATGCGAGAAACGATTCTGTTTAGCAGAATTGAATTGTAGATCTCAGAGGCTAGTGGTGACAGTGTGATTCCTCTGTAGTTTTGGGGTTGTTTGAGGTCACCTTTCTTTGGTAGAGGAGTGATGAACGATGTTAATATAATAAGGCAGCTGGTTTGTTTTCCATGTAGATGTCGTTACAAAAATTCCAGCAGTTGATCATGAAAAAGTGGATTCTTCCAGATTACTGCAGGAATGTTGTCTGGACCAGGCGTCTTGGTGTTGTTCAGTTTCTTCAGGCAGATCAGTAGCTCTTCTATAGTGAAAGGTCCAGTCTTGAGAGGAAAGGCATCTGCTATCTTGTGATTGAAGAAAGGTTCATCAAGGTTAGTGTTATTCTGAACTGGTTTGCCAAGTAGAGAGAACTAAAGTGCTGAAAACCATGTGTCGAGACACTCTTCAGTTGTTTACTATGTGATTTATAGGTGGGGTCGCTTTCTTATCCGTCAGCTCCCTCAAGGCATCTCAGGCAGCAGCATTGCTTGTACTTGAAAGCGGGGATCAAGTGCGTATCTTTGACTTTATAACATGCTCCTCAAGCACCACGGTGTGTGTAAGCATAATCATCTGCAGTCTCCTGGCACATCAGATTATGCTGGAGCTTTGGTGGATTTAGTACGGTGCTTATTGGCTGCAGACTATTTTTCTCTAACTTTGATGAGATTTGCATTGAGCAGTCTAGTACTCTTCTTTCTTCTAGGTAGCATCTCCCTGCAATTTATTTGTTGGAGGAAAGATGCGCTTCATGACTGTGCTGGGGGTTCTATCAAAAGTCATCACAAGAGGTTTGAACCTGTGTGTACTGCCTGCAGTATATTGCTCAGCAGAGCTTCGTATCTCCGCTTACCGTTCTATAGTAATGTTCATGGGATCTCTGGGGAGGGGTTGAGGGGTTTTACTCTGATGGCAACTTATCCCTGCTCCTGCAAGAGACAAATTCGGTGCATTAGACTAAACAGCTTCAAAGTGGTGTAGGCTCTTGAGTGTTAATGCCTGTAACCCTGACCAGATGTAGTCCGTGGACAAGTTCTCCATTTTGGCAACGGTAGGCCTGTGTCCACAGTCTACTGCTTGATTTTGGATTTGTTTCCAGTATGGCAACAATGTTTTAAACCGTTTCACGAAATCCCTCACGCACACCCCCAACTATGATGACGCCTCCACGCGAACAGCGCGTCCCCAGGCCCAAGTTTAGCACCGCAATCTCCGGGATGCACAGAAGATTATGAGCTGGACCTGCACCGGTGGCAGTGGACAGGTCAATGGTAAAAGCGAGAGACGGTTTCATCTGGATGGTAGAAGCAAATGACTGTTGTTTCAGGATGACCCATCAATGATTTAAGGCTTCAGGATGCGCTCATTTATATATACAGTTGACAAGACTGGCACGTGACTTGAAGAGCCTTTGGTTAGAAAAAGAAACCACCACACTCCGTAGCTGGATTTTTCGAATTCTTTCAGCGGAGGTGTAAATACGTGATAGCCATGAAAAATTCTCCTGAGTAGAGGCTCGATGTGTACAAGGCGGTGTTCTTACATGCAGATGACATCATATTCATACAGTGTGCTTCATATACCAGTTCTTTTTCTTGACTGTTGGTGATAGTGTCTGGACGTTGAATGTGCTGAATTGTGATGAAAGCAGCATTACGTTTAACAAAAGTTGTCCATGCACTTTTGTAAATATAAGGAACAACCCATCATCCGAATTGGTCGAGACCAATGTTGACTCAGAAAGCACAGACTTCAAATCCGGGGCTTTAACCATGGTGTACATTGTAAACAATTCAGCTTGTCAATTACTAAATAGTAAGCTGGATTCACCAGGTCGCCAGAACCCTTTTTGTTGGGGATGGTAAATTATCTTTCACGGTAACACTCTGCCACAACATCACTATCAATAAAATTACAAACATGGGTATTGCCACCCACCAAATGGAGCCTTTTATGTTACTCAGAAATCCAGATATGGGCGAAGAATATATTAAAAATGGCGGCCATTTTGAAATTCAAGAGGGCTACGGAAGGGAACAATCGTGCCTTCGGCTGTATATTGTGTTCCTTGCACATCACAAACATGGGTATTGCCACAACTTGAGCCTTCAATATTGCTCAGAAGTCCAGTAGTTAGGCAAATATGTTGAAAATGGCGGCCATTTGAAATCAAGATGTCCGCCTGGAAGGAAACAATCTGCGACTCGAATGAGATATTTGTGTTTCCTTGCATCAACAACATGGTATTGCACAATTTGAACCTTCTATGTGGCTCAGAAGGTCCAGAGATAGAGCAAAATAGCTAATAAAATGAAATGGCAGCATTTGAAAAATCAAGATGGCCGCCAACGGAAGGGATAAAAAATTGTAACAATTTGATCTGGATTCCTTGGGACCATTTTATCTACATTTAATACCAAAAATTCCAATTGTAGCCCATAAAAAGCCAACAAATGACACACTGTCCCAACTAACATCACTGCCTCGCAGCGACCTGGTTGGTCACTGTGCAGACGAACAACAGCCGCCCTCCTACCCAAAACGCATTTATGGAAACTGTCGCAGGCACAAACAGACAAGGAAGACCAAGCCGAGAAGCGATGGGAAGATGACATCAGTGTGGGCCACCCCAACTTCCACAAGGCATATTTGGAAGCGCAAATAGGAATAGATGGTCTTAATTTGTTCGAGGAGCCAACCTCCTATGGGAACTGGTGCCTAGATAGATAGATTTTAATTGTTGAAAGCTACTGGTTTCCTTAAAAGGAGGCCGACGAATCCGTGCAATCCGCTGGGCTTAGTGGGAGATCTTCAGACGAAAGGGTTAGTAATAGTATATATGGTGGAAAATGTGATTCTGGGAATGTGTACGTAGGTTCGAGTCCTGGTGCACCACTTTAGAGTTCAGTGGGTTTAGGATTATTTTATTTAAATTTTATTATTTTTTTTTTAATTTTTTTTATTTATTAGTGATTTTATTACTTTTCTTTTTGAAATTTAATTTGATTACTTGTCTTTTGAATTTCTGAATTTAAACTCTCTTTTTAAATTTGATATTTTAACATTTGGTATTTACAGAACATGCTGTAAATATTATGGACAGAAGATGTTTAAATAGAGAAAACAGTTTTGAAAAAATGAAGAGATGCGAATATGTTCAATTTGTTTTGTAATGTTTAAATACAAGTGTTAAATAATACATCAACTCGATTTTAAACAGTGATTAACACGTTTGTATTGTAAAATCATTTATATACTATATTAAACGCACAAATATTGAAAATGTAAACAGAGCCTTGAGTTTGTAATACAAGGTTTTAATTAAAGATGACACGCCATCAATGTAATGTTAAGTATTGCTCACTCATTAACATATTTGGTGTTCAAATAATTTAACATTCTAATACTTGAACATTTTTAATGGTAACCCTCGTCTATCGAGGGGGGGGGGGTGGTTACCACCCCCCTTCATTTTTTTTCCCCCGGCTTGCTAAAACCCCCTTTTTTGGCCAATTATTTTATGTAATTGTCAATTGACAGTTCCGCTCCTTTTAATCCAAAAACAAACATCCACCGGGGTATAAGTAAGATACAGGGTGATCCCAAAGTGATGGATGGTGGGGGGGGGAGGGGTGGTAACCACCCCCCCCCCCTTTCGGAAAAAGTACCAACATGCCTAACATAGCACAGGAACATCACAGACACTGATTTTGGTAGCCAATAGATATCTATGGTCCTCCTCTTTCCATTGATACCAAAATGAGTACCAACATGCCTTAGCATTACGTCACATGACGTCATAAAGTTTTGCTTGTCAGCAAACTGCCATTTCCATACTGACACACACAGTGAAAAATTCAATTTTTCGCCAAAAACGGTAGGAAAATCAGATGTTCATGCGGTTTTGAATCTACTTTGAGGGAAAGACTGTTTTATATACTGACAGCCATTGTAGAGCTTTAATAATGTGTTTGAGTCCCTAAAATTGCGAATTATCCCCCTTTGGGAGTTTTTGTTACAAAACAGGGCTCAGGTAGACGAGGGTTTAACATCATTAACTGTATTACGTGTTGCCTCAATAATGCACTATAGTTTTAATGTATCAATCACTTGTTTTTTGAAGTGTATAAATAACTCGGATGTGACAAAATGGCGGTTCGCTAGACCATTGTAGATGAAAAAGTATAGGTTATATAACACTACTAAGACTCAAATTATCTTGGTGCATAGGTGCACCGCTTTCTTCCTTTCATCGTAACCTGCTTTAAAATGTCCTCAAATGCGGCTAGTTGTCATGTCGAAAGTGAAAATTTTCATAAATGGTCATTAATTGTATTTATAAAGCATATCCGAGGCAATTTACTCATTAATTTTCACCTCGACTGGGCCCACATTCAGCTGTACCGACTATTGAGTATCGCGTATTGGGCATTTGAGACGCACTTTACGTTTTAATAGTATAGACAAAAGTTCGTGTTACGTATGTTTTGAAAATCTGGTTATTTGGTGAATTAGCTTGTACTTTAGCGGGATATTCTTGTATTTCCTCATTTAAGTTTTTATAGAAACTGGCCAAAGTTACAGTGTTTCCATAAACTACTGTGTGGAGGTAGTAGTCAGAAGTTAGGTTAAACACCACTAGTTTTTGAAAACATTTGAATATTTATATCGCAAATATTTTAATAGCACATCTTCTAACGAAATGGTTGTTCATAAAATTACTTCTACATCGATGAACTTAAGCATAAACTTGAGAGCAAGTTAATGGATCCGATTGCGCCATTTTCATGGTTTCATCGTAAAAATACGGTTGTATCTTTTACAGTGTAAGTAACACAAATCCTAAATAACAAAAATATGAATTTTGATGATTTTTTGATGTGTCGGATTAGCCAATCGCTGTTTCTCCCTTTAAAAGTTCGTCCGTAACCGCTTGATGTAATTATATTAGCCTCCATTTTTGTGATTAAAAATATTAATTTGATTCGCAATTTTATTTGAGAAAATGTTTCTCATGGAAAAAGCACTTTGTTTTTTATGGAAATCCCCTTGTGCTTTATTGAGATCAGACCAGGTGTTATTTACTAGATAGATTGTGCAAGAGAAGTGAATGGGAATTCCCCAAGATGTATTTAGAAACTGAATCAACTTGTTTATGCTTTGAGATCAAAACATATTGCATAATATAGGGATTCCCCATCATGTTATAAATGTTAGGTGATGCAATGCAGATGATGTAATTTATGTGAAATCCAATTGGTCAGTGCAATATTATGTTTATGCATGATGATGCTGTAATGATTATTGTTATAGAGGGGAATCTAGCTGTGAAAAGTTAAATACTACTCACTGAAAAGACTCGGAGTCAGCAGTTGTAACCAGGAGCTATACAGTATAGCTATAGCTAGTTTTAATCTACAATAATGGTAGATTTGTGCTTACATAGTGCCAGGATTTATAATATTTTGAATGCCACCGAAGCTTGATAGCTGAACTGTCTGCTGTCGTCTTTTAAGCCAGAAGAGCTTCAGTTTTGGAATCAAAAAGAGATTCCAGTTTGTGGTCTTAAATGAGGACATTAGCGGCAGACTGATGGTGGTATAATACCTGGATTTTGTTACTGTGGAATATTAGTGTCGTCGAGGGACTTATTCAACCTTGTCGTCTTAAACTGCTGGACAAAAGGTATCTTCAGGACTGAGAAGATTCCAATGGAATATTAACTGAGGATATATAAGTGTGACTTTGCATACTGTCATTTTGAAGTCTTCGCTGTGAGGACATATCTTCGTTGAACTACAACGCTTCTGTTAACTTGGAACATTTATGGACTCTAATAAGTATCCTCTTTAATTATTGTGTGTAATTCTAATATATGTAATATTGTTTTTGGACATACCAAATTCTGATTAAAATAATTAAATCTGTGTTTTTTATATAAATGCAGATGACTTGTGCAAAAGGCTCATTATTTGTGTTTGAAAAGGTATTTCTGACCTCGACGATCTACGATACTTCCCTCACACTCTTTACGCGTTTGCTTGCTTAGTCAAGTCGAGTGGGCTTTCTGTACTCTCTTGTCCGCATTGGCAGTTTTCATTCCATCCTCTTCATTCCGATGTCATTGTTCAGAATGTTTATGTAAGTGAGCCGTTATAAATAAATAAAAGATCTATGTTTTGGAAGACCAAACTTACTAATTGATACTAATTTGGAGCCTGATGGCGCTCAGCGTGGTCCCTCTTTCCTCTAGTTTGGTTGACACGTTTTGGCAATTCCTTGTTGAATGATGTTTGTCCCAATCGGTGTTGAAGTCAGCTCTTAACCTTCTATGAAGGTGCTATCTGGAATGTGCTATCTGGATTTTTGCGAGGTTTCCAGTCATTTTCAACAGTTGAGAAAGAAAAAAAACGAACTTTCAACTTCTGTCCTTGGGATTTCCCCCGAGAGTAGTGCAATTTCGTAATTGAAGTCGAGATCTGTTATTTTTTTTATGCCTAATCACCTACTCCTCCAACTATTTATCGCTGAAAGCACAGGCTCTTTCCTCCTTCCATATGTGGGTTTATCTAGGGCGTAATCAGAGGACATTTAAGAATGTCCCCGTCCATGCAATGCATTATTGTGTTTAACTCGGGATATATACATGATAAAGTAACGGAACGTCATAATTCTAAACACTAAACTTGAACAAACACTGAAGCATTTTATTTTGAAGTTGTTATTTTCATGTTCCAAACCTCATTCGATAAGGAAATAAGTTAATGCCTATTATGTATATCAATCTAATTATCCCAGAGGTCTTTCATTTTACTATCGACTGCTATCTACCATAGATAGCAGATTTCAAACACTTTATTTTTTTTTTTTTTTTTTAAAAACAATGCCAATTACAGTTGCACCTGGTATTAACTAGTGTGCATGGGATTCTGGGGCGCTCTGCTCTGGAGCGAATAATAAATAATACGTAATTTCACATAGGTTTAGTTTTTCCCCCATCAGGTGTGGTCACTTATTAGACCTTTGTTCGATGACATTCACAAGTAGGGTCTGGGTTACCATATGCCCTTAGCATTTTGGGGTCATCATTTACCTCGATGAGTGTTATCAAAGGCTTTCTTGTGAATCTCTGAAGGTACTTATGAACTAGATAGGCCTGTTGCAGACAATTAAAGAATAATTCCGTGTAGATCATCGCACCGCTTCAATTCTTCCAACTATATTCAATTCTCCCTATACGTCTTTTATTCCACATTTTCAGCAGTACATTCGGGGATATTCTAATATAAGTGGATGTACCAGTTTTTTCCTAGTTCTTCTTTTTGGGTATTCCTTTAACTGTCCGTTTGCTTGAATTTTTGCTGTTCTTACAATATTGCAATTTTGCGTGTGCTTGCTCCTTCTACCACTTAAACTCTGTTACTGAGCTCATCCTCTGAGACCTTGCTGCTTGTCTCTTTCAGCTTCTCTAGCAAGCTTACTTCACATCTACCAAAATGGGGGCCAACAGCTTTATATATTACTAATTGGTATTTGCTGCTCCTTTTCGTGGCAAAACAAGCACCAACCGGGTAGAGGTAGGTTTAGGACGATCTTTAAAGTGATGGATTGGGGATGTGGTCATGAGTCCGCAAGTCAGGAAAATTGACAATTTCATAGACACAGTGTAAATCGAAAAAAGTTAGGAACTATCAAATTCCCATGTGGTTTATTATATCTCTAAAGTGCTGGCAAATGACTAGTTTTTATATAAGCCGAGAAGTTTAGTGGTATACGTTGTAAGGCCATCAAAACGTCAGTATCCATTATACTGTGTCATCCAATATCCAGTATTTTCATACCTGTCTTGACATGACGTTCATATGCTGGATGTTTTGTCTACTTATTTTGTGCCATAGAAAGAAGATTAAGACCATCTAAGTTATCCGTGGTACCAAAGTTTTTTTTTTTTTTTTAAAAAAAACTTTGTTGTTTTTTTTTTTTTTTTTTTTTTTTTTTTTTTTTTTTTTTTTTTTTTTTTTATTTTTTTGTTTGTCTCGTTTCATTATTGCATGGTTTGATAGGAAAACTCCAGGGGTGGTAACCTCAATCCCAAAAAGGGGCTCATATAGACGAGGGTTTAAATACTTGTCCTAGTCTCTTCAACGTACTTTGTTCACACACATCATGGAATGACTGGTGTGCGTCGTGCGCTCGCTCCCTAACTGAATCAATTTTTCTCATATTTGTCTGTCGCAGATACATAAGCATCTTCTAGAGGTGGAGTTTGCAATAAACCGCATTATGACTGCTCTGGGGTCATCCTAGCTCTGAGCGGACGCCAATAATGTCGAGTCTTTTGTAGGCGCCATTTTGTTTTCCCCGAGACTGTGCATAACCCTCTGTAAGACCATGCTTATGGTCTGAGTCCAAACTGACAAAAGCGCTGCACGCCTCTAGATTCAGAATGCTGCTCCTCAATTCCTTTCGGTTTAATGTGTAGTTCAGCTGATACTTGCTACCTCCAGAGCTTTCCCATTTTCTTGTGGAAGTATGTTCTTGTATTGATAGCTGTATTTACCTGCAAAATTCCTTTTTTTTTAAACATTTTCTCGTTCTTTCTTGATCGCGGCGAGCGAATTTTGCATCTTTCAGTCCTATCATGGTGTTGCAATCTCCTACTACCAGTAACAAGTTCTTTGCTAGAATGGATTCAATGGCTCTTGTAGTGAGCTTATGCAATCTCTTCTGCCATGTTTGGTTCGACAGTAGGTAACTATCACAGTTGAAACGAGCTTTAATTGCTATGAGGATACGATCTAGTTGGGGCTTTACACTTGCTAGCGAGTTGAATACTCTCGAGGTAAGCAGTATTCATTTATTTTCCCCCTCTATTCCCGCTTCTATGTTCTAGCTGTTCCAACTTGCCGTTTCGTCTGTTACCCAACCAACAAAATTAATGTAATGTAACCATCATTCAAAACGATGCGTGTCTCTTTCAGCTTCCTCTTAGCAAGCTTCTTTCACATCTACCAAATATGGGGCGCCAACAGATTTATTATAATTACTAATTGGTATTTGCTGCTCCTTTCGTGCAAAAACAAGCACCAACCGGGATAGAGGTAGTGTTTAGACGACGATCTTGAAGTGATGGATTGGGGATGTGGTCATGAGTCCGCAAGGCAGGAAAAATTGACAATTTCATTCATATACACAGTGCAGAAGCGAAAAAAAGTTAGGAATATCAATTCCCATGTGGTTATTATATCTCTAAATGATGGCAAATGACTAGTTTATATAAGCAGAGAGTTTTAGTGGTATACTGTTGGTAAGCCATCAAAAATCGTCCAAGTTATCCATTATCCGTGTCATCCAATATCCAGTGTTTTCATACCTTTCTTACTTATGACATCATAGTGACGTCATATGCTGGATGTTTCTACTTATTTTGATGCCAATAGAAAGAAGACCATCTAAGTTATCAAGTGGTACCAAATTTATCTTGAAAGTTTGCATGTTTGATAAGGAAACTCCAGGGGGTGGTAACCTCAATCCCAAAAAGGGGCTCAGATAGACGAGGGTTATAATACTTGTACCTATTCTCTTCAACTGTACTTTGTTCACACACATCATGGAATGACGTGTTCTCTCCTTCGTCTCCCTAAATGGAATCACTTTTTCTCATATTTGTCTGTCGCAGATACATTAGCATCTTCTAGAGGTGGAGGTTGCATACCTCAATTATGGACTGCTCTTGGAGGTCATTCCTATCTCTGAGCGGACGCCAATAATGTCGAGTCTTTGTAGGCGCCATTTTGTTTTCCCCGAGACTGTGCATAACCCCTGTAAAGACCATGCTATGGTCTGAGCCCAAACTGACAAAAGCGCTGTACGCCTCTACATTCAGAATGCTGCTCCTCAATTCCTTTCGGTTTGATGTGTAGCTCTGATACTTGCTACCTCCAGAGCTTTCCCATTTTCTTGTGGAAGTATGTTCTTGTATTGATAGCTGTATTTACCTGCAAAATCCATTTTTTAAACATTTTCTCGTTCTTTCTTGATCGCGGCGAGCGAATTTTGCATCTTTCAGTCCTATCATGGTGTTGCAATCTCCTACTACCAGTAACAAGTTCTTTGCTAGAATGGATTCAATGGCTCTTGTAGTGAGCTTATGCAATCTCTTCTGCCATGTTGGTTCGACAGTAGGTAACTATCACAGTTGAAACGAGATTTAATTGCTATGAGGATACGATCTAGTTGGGGCTTTACACTTGCTAGCGAGTTGAATACTCTCGAGGTAAGCAGTATTCATATTCCTCTAGTGCACGCTTCTATGTGCTAGCTGTTCCAACTGCCAGTTCGTCTGTTACCCAACCAACAAAATTAGTAATGTAACAAATCATTCAAAACGTTACATTGTCTAAATTTAGTTCCTTCAATACTTAATAATAATACATCGTTACAAAATTATATTTACTCTTGCTGTCTTTCCAATAAACAAAATTGAATCTTAATAATAATGAGGCTTCATCCGTGCAAAAATGTCAAACGTTTTATTATACTTTAGAGCTTTGAAACTTGGTAAGCTTGTAAAGGTTGATGTGCAGTACATTTTCACAATTTTTTTTGTTTTATAAAAAATGATAGAAATACAACATCCTATGTTATAGACCCGAGGAGATTATTTTTATAACTGGAAATACTTAAAAAAATAAACAACTGTAGAGAATTAAAGAGAATAACAAGTGACAACAGTGAAATTGGCCATGACGAGACCAATAATTTGAAACCAAATTTGACCGATTTGGAACAGAAGCAGTCATATTGGGCTATTTCTGAAATTATCCACAACCTCTCATTTCCCACGCCCTTCTTCAAAAATGCATGTAATTTCCATAGTGAAATCCAGAAGGTGAATGAGAATTCCCATCATGAAATCCGAAAGAGCATGAGAATTTCCACAATGAAAATCTTAAAAAATCCAATATTTTAAATGTGTTATTTTAACAGATGTATGCACTGAAGAGATAATTGAGTAATTGAGTAGCTAACCCAAGATGACTTTGTTAATTCCATTGCTTTACTGACCCACTGAAAAAAATCTAATTCCCCAAAGAATACTATTACTTAGTAGGATGTTTCCCCCTTTCGTCTCGTTGGTCAAAAACACTCAAAGATGACATGATGAAAAAATACCATGGGAATTCCCACGACAATTCTCATACTGATTTGTCAAAAACATCTTGGGAATTCCCATAGTTTCGAATTTTGAAATTGTCATGGGGTGGATAATTCCTGGAATATACTATTTTGACCACCCTTAAATTGTCGCCATTTGAAAACTATGTGCAGCTGCACATTGATGTTGGTGTGTACCATGATGCTGAATGTCATTACGAATGTTATGATAGCATCACAAAACAATAATTTCATATACCCCTTTAAAGACAATACTTCTAAGGATTTAATGATGTGTCATTTCAACCAGACACTCAATTGTGCGGGAGCTTGCATTTGAAACCAGCTGCAGGGGGACACCCCACATTAACACTCACCGTCCCTGGACCCTCCAAATTTAGGGACCCTGAGATTTGTGTAATGTAATAAACTTCAGAGTCCCACTATTTGAAATGTCCTAGGACTCGTCCTTTTATTACATGTAGTCCATTGGACACTGCGTGTCATTACCGATAGTCCCAGGACACTGAGAATCAAAACTTAGTATCCATAGGACCCCCAATATTAAAACACATGGTCCTAGGACTGTGAATTCAAGTGCATGGGACACTCAAAACTAGTACACACACTCCCCGGACCGTCCAAATTTAGGGACGCTGAGATTTGTGTAATGTAATAAAATTCAGAGTCCCACTATTTCAAATGTCCTAGTACTCTTCCTTTTATTACCGATAGGCCATAGGACACTGTGTGTTATTACCGATAGTCCCTAGGACACTGAAAATCAAAACTTAGTGTCTATAGGATTCCTAATTTCAAAACATATGTTCCTAGGACTGTGAGACTCATAACACAATGTCCGACGGACTCTAAAAGGCTAGGACTGGCTCTCTCGTGACACCGGGAAGAACTGTTAGCCCAACAAAATCAGTGAATATTTGCCATATATACCTACCGAAACATGTGTTACTCTCTCAATAGCCCATTCTCTTTAGATGTCTGTGTAAAGCTAGGTTTTAAGAAATGTATTTTTCCCAATAAAAATTAGGCCTAAGTCAAATTTCACAAGATACGGTTACTAATCCAGATCGGTTGTCAAAACTCGGTCGCAATCGCTATTTATTGTTTTGTTCTGGTTATATTAAGTGAGACTTTCAAAATACTGTTTTCTGAAATCTTCGTGACCATAAAAACAAATCGGTATTTTTTTGGAACAAATTTCAACCACTTTTCATTTTCTTTCACTTTGGAGTCCTGTATGATCTTCCGTGACTAACTCGCTTAAGCTAGCACTCTAGAATTGCCACCATGCATTGCCGTGTGTCATATAGCATCAGTACCATTTGCCCAAATAGCAATATAGCAAGTAGTTTGGATTGTCTAGACAAGCTCATGCACTACTACGTGAATAAAAAAAAGGTGCAACGGTTGCAGATGACATTGACCTTAATAAAGTCACTGAATCATAGATTTGTTGTTGTTGTCCCGGGGGGTTACTGACATATGAAAGAGGTACGGGTATGTGCGGCCCTTCAGACCACATTTCGCGCCTCTCCAGCAGTTCTTAAGGGTTCCAGTTGAAGCATAATTCAGTTCTTAAGGGTCCCCTTGGGAAAATGTTTGCCTCAGAAGCTAAATTGTAGCCAAATTTCAGTTCCAAAACCTGCAAATTTCTCAAAATTTTAGTTCATAATGCCCTACTTTAAGAACTTTAGTTCCCAAGCCGTTACCAAGCCCCCAAATTCGGGCCGCACATCCCTACCTGAAAACAAGTTGAGTAAGCCCCCCGGGGTTGTTGTTTTAATAAATCAAAAAATGCAATATTTTTAATTTTTTAGTTTTTTGAAAAAAACATGAAAAGAAAACGACTAAAAAATAAGCCAGATATGACCAATTTTATAAGCACACCCCATTTCCTCCATTCCAATGGGATTTACACAGTTAAGCAAGAATACGTCAATGTACGATATACGGGACATAGCATTATGAAAGTAATGATGACCCATGCTTTTGTTTAATTGATCTATGAATAGTCATAATTCATTGATCTTCAAAAAGAAAATGTTCACACAAAATCTCACCCAATTAATCCTGATGTGTAAATGAAAAGGGTTTCAACACTACTACTGTAATCCAGGTATAGATACAAGTTATGCCAATTAAAGGCACTAAACTCTTTGCAATATCCAACAGGTGAATTGGTTTTTGGATTCGTCATATCAGTTGGCACATTGGTATAAATAAATTCATTGATTAATCCGTAGTTGAAATAATCAAGAAAATGTAGCACAAACACAAGTTTAATGTGTGTAAATCCCATAGGAATGGCGAAAAAAGGGGCATGCTTACAAATTTGGTCGTATCTGGCTTATTATTTAATCGATTTTTAAAGAAGAACCATATCATTTTGACTGGGACAAATACTATAAGAGTTGGAAACTCCACGACATTATTCTTATGTAAATCATTGCGTTTGTTACTTAAACACACTATCAGTGATCTACCCAAAATAAGTGAAAGACAAGTCTGTAGAATTCTCGTTAGTTATTTTTACAACTGAAAAGAATTGACAAAAGGTAGAAAACAGCAGTGTTCAAAAATATAAATCTCCATTCAATTACGTGTTGTAGTAAGTGTCTCTACGGACAGCAATGACGAAAATATCCAATTTTGTCCATTTTAGGTTGCTTATGGTCTTACCACTTGCAAGGTATGTTGGGAAAGCTATCCTTCTTACAGACATGCAAAAATCTGATTTTGTATCATTTTTCTATTCGATTTTCCGATTTAGCAAATCGCTAATAGCGCCTTTAATTACTCAGAACTCACCAGGAATAATATACATGTACATATTTAAATTTTTAAATATTGTAATGCATGACATTTTGTTATATTATTTTAACAAATTATTTTTTTTAATTTTCATTTCAAATTCTGATATCATTACCTATTATTAATTGCTTTTTTCTTTCTTTTAAATTTACTTTCTAGTGGCTGCCAGTTTTCATGCCCCACCCATTTTGTCCTGTCGTGTTTGCGATTTTACCCCAGCTTACGTCCTTAGTCCTTTTTTACCAAATGTATTTTGAATGACCATTATTTCTAGTTATGCTCTGATTGGTTTATCTGATATGCTAGTATACAAACTTTCATATTATCTATAAATTTATATTTTACTAACAACCGATATAAATCATTAAAAATGGAGGCCCAGTAGATTTTTGTTTGTAATTTAACACATTCAATAGCCAATATGAAATAGTCACATATGAGCAGATGAGCTTTTGCTCCTTTCAGTACATTCAGTCATAGCATTAGAACTGAAAGTCAGATTCAGTCAAATATAGAAGCATTCACAGACTGCATGTCCAAAATCAGCTAGACTCGGCCTGTAAACGTTATTGGGACTCACACGCCGTTTTAGCCGTGTCTCAATCTTTTAAAGCAAACTTAACTGGCTTATACCGGAAAGAACCGGTGGAAGCCAGTTTTTAAGCCATCCCTAATATCGCGTAGGGACAGAGAGAGAGAGAGAGAAACAGATTGAGAAGAGAAGAACGAAAGGGGAAAGAGAGGATGGACTGGTGTGAGTATGCGTGGGGAAGGGAGTGCGCGCGGGTGTGTGTGTGTGTGTGTGTGTGTCTGCGTGTGCGTCTGCGCTCGCGAGTGTGTATATCAGAGGTTCAGGTATGCAAGCTGTGTGCAAATTATAGCAATTCACAAAACATTCTGATCTTGTAAATTTTGATTTATTTTGATGGCCTGATCTTCATTTCAGTTCGCTTTAAAGAATACGTTTCCCCTTTCCACTCTTTCCAAACAACCCCATCTTGGTGCCCAAGCCGAGCCTCGTTGAAATCATAAAAGTGTCCATTGAGATTCGAATCTCTGCAAGAATCTAACCCCCACCATCCACCATTTATTATGTCACCACAGTCCAACTTGTCGTCGTCAAAGGTACCGAAAATCTGATTATTCCTACTGCCAAGATCATCACCTATATAAATACACAAACAGGTAAATGAACGACAAAAATTGTTAGAAGATTCAGATTTGTTACACATTTTAAGGAACAGCATTTTATGTAATACAATTGCATCACATATAGGCTTAGTACTTCACTAAATTGCATTCTAATTTCGCAACAATAATTGGGTATTGATCATAGAACAAGAAAAGGGGATAACATTACCCAGAAAAAAACGTAGCCACTCATTTTCATTATAATATTTTGGGCACCACCATATGGTAAAGATAAAACAAATTTAGGTGATCGCCCTTAATTACCATACTTCTGAACACCACAATTATAATTGGTGTACATATCTTCATATCCCTTATTGAACACCAACATTACCACATTTCGATTTATCGAATGAAAAAAAAAATATCTCGTGTAATTCCGCACGTCTATTATTTTGGTTTAAATTTCTTAATTCTATAAGGCAACATTGTCGAGGGTCATAGTTTGGAATTTTGTGCTCTGCATTCATTTAAAAACCAGTCAGTTCCCGATGCTTATGCAAATACCCAAATATAAAAAAAAACAAGAGGTTTAGAAAAGTGGGTGCATACACGTGCAGATGCTTTAATACTGTGAGAGATGCCATGTCCAGTTGTGTTCAGGAATGTGATCGCATAAGTTCAAAGTCAAGTCGATCGATATCGGTCACATTCCTGAACACAGCTGGTCATGGGCGCTCTCACTGCATTATAAGCATTTGCACGTGCATGCACCCGGTTTTCTAAACCTCGTAAGTTACTACACAAGTAGTTGTAAACTGAAATCATACAATTACAATCATTATAACTTTCGCGTATTTCATAATCAAAAACGATATATAGAATAATATTATAGATCATTTTAAAAAGGGTAGTTAAAAAAATATTAATACCGCCATACCAAAAATATTGGACCTGTAAAATGAATGTTCAAACATCCCAGCCTACAAACTGCATTGTCGTATTATTGATCAAATATTTGTATGAAGAAAAATATTTCACAGCTTTTGGTCAATCACAAAGTGTACTAGAACTGGAAAATACGAATTTTTAAACATGCTAATTTTCAGCTCAACTATTGAAGCCAATGCGCCAATTGGGACAGGTTTAGATTTCATACATGTACCTGTATGCGAAACGTGAAACTCTTTTGTTTGACACGCACGCACCTCGCGTATGACATCTAAAGTTTGACATTGAATTCAAGTCACATACCACGTACATTTTGGTTAGTATCAACATCCATTTCCTGGTAGTGCTTAATCACATGGGATCAATTTCAATGTTCAAACATACCAACACAATAAAAATCGTAGTGTCATTTGGATATGATCTACGCTTGACTATAGGAACACTAATTCATGAAGATTGCCATCACATTTTGTATTAATATTTACCCGTAACGCTCGCGGTTTTGGATCGAATTCAATTCCTATGTAGTAAAAAAAGAGATACTTTTTTACATACACAGACAGCTTTTCAATGAATGAAATGTCTTTTTTTTCACATCGGCCAAAGCAAATTTCTGTCAGCTTTACCAAACTCTTACTTCCAGATTTCGATCGACCGCTTGCCTTAACCACGGTCATTGGGAGAGAGAGTTTTCCTAAAGATGACTGTAAAGTATAGCAATGATTTACCAACAGTCTCTTGGCCCCTTTTCATATTATTTTGGAACTACGCAACACATCTTTTAAAGGATTGCAAATCCCCGACGCAGGTCGAAGGTTAAATCATAGCCACACAAGGAAGTCATGATAAAGAAATATACAAACCTGCATCACCCTGATACCGGCCAAGAATGAGCTTGTATTGCGTTCCCAATTCACCTACACGGAATTTGTCATAGGTTGCTGTAGTTATCTTTCCGTCCCAATCTTCAAGTTCAACTGTCAGCTCATAAATTCCCTGAGCGGTTATGCGGTGAACGTTGTCGTTACCGATCCAATGTTCGCTATTGACATTGCCAAACCCGTGGCGGTAATCGTCCCAACCGCGATGGAAGTTTACGGATCCGTCCTCGCGACGTTGAATAACCTTAAATGTTAAAATCAAGCACCAATTTTGAGTAGTTTCAAATCACCGTCGATTAGGATGTACACATATTATTTATCTTTTAGCAGAGTGGCCGGTGTAATTAAATGTTATTTTTTTTCAAACACAACGGAAGTTTCCGCAAAATTATTTCAGAAAATCGGTCGATCAAACTTCGCCACGAAATAGGCCAAGACGTGATATTGTTTTACAGTCTCTTACACAAATACGCAAGCAAGAGGAAACCAAAGATCGTTGACCTAGATTGATTTAGAGATTATAAGTTTATACAGTACCACTGGGCTATCCATAACACATTCAAGCGTGCGTCTGTTTGTGTAATTTTGGGCTTAATATGAATAGAATTCAGTAGTCTTTCCATAGGGTAGCCAGTATATATGAACAGTGACAAATGCTCACACTGTCGGACTTGAACCAGCAATCCCCGGATTTCGATGCCTTAACGGGACATGAGGAGAGACTTGCACTTGATTATTTGTAGAACACCTAGTGATAACGTTTCGAATGTGTATGAACTAAATATGAAAAAACTACTTCCCCCTCGAAAAAAAATAAGGGCGCACACTTTTTGGAAATATCCTCGTGTTTTTTAAGAGCTTAACCCAGACGATTATTGGAGTTAATGTTATGTTCCGACATTGTTCATGCTCATTGCATTCCAAGCAAGGTGCACTTCCCCCCCCCCCCCCCCCCCCCGGGTGGGGGGGGGGGGGGGGGTTAGGGACACTCATATATGAAACTGACGGGGATGTGCGGATTGGACTTTCAAAGTAGGGGGCATTCGCTGAGGAACTTTAAGGAAACAAAAAGGGTCATTTGGGAGGAGGATGCAAAACTGGGGGTCAATCACTGAGCCTCTCACATTTGTGAAAAGGGGGTCATTCTCGGGCAAATTCCAACCATTCAGCCAGTTATAACATTAAAGGGGCTTTCTGTGAGAGCATGAAATAGAACTAAGGGGGTCATTCAGTGACATTTGATTAAAAATGGGAGGCATCAACTTAGAGTAAAGAAAAAAGGGGGTCTTTCAGTGAGGTTAAAAAAGGGGGTCTTTCATTGACAGCAGGTTTTAAAAAGGGGGTCAATAGTGCCGCACATCCCCGTCACCTATTTTAGGGAGTGCCCTCGGGTGTTTTCCTCAAGTGTATGTGCACTGGGCACTCTTGCAAATCACTCATTTTTCTACTCTCCTTTGACAGTATTGTTGTTTAATAAAAAAAATAAAGAATTTAAAAATATTGTAAGTTTTTTAGTATTTTCGTTTTTTTTCTAAAAAATTAATGCAAATTTGGGACATGCACCTTCGTACCTTTTCTGTATCATTAACGGAATAAAGTACATGCATAACACAGAGTAGGTGCGCGTACCAGCAGAGAGCATATCAGAGCATGTATTATTTTTAATACGTCCAGTCAAAAGAACTGGAGCACAGGCAGTTTTGAGTGAAGGCACCTAAATCAAGGCTTCTTTGGATGTATTGTTTTAGCACTCTTACCGTCAAACAGCCTTCCCATTTTGATTTCATATCACAATATACTTGTACAGATCCATGATTGTCTTGAGGATATATGTCGTATGCACCGCTGGTTTTAATTCCTTGAAGTCGGAGCTCTTGGCAGTCTCTCGGACGTGAAGCCATTCAGTGATAGACGTTAACGTTGCTGTACAAAGTATAGTTAAAGGAATTTATTGGTATAAATCTATCGGGCACATAATATAATAATACCCTAAAATAGACTTACGCAGATAGTTTGCAAGGTCATTGGAGTATTCTTGCTAAGAACACATCAATTCACCTTAACTTTCGAAGCAGTAGACGATTTAAGGAAGCCGCCACGTTTATTATTTACGCTATTGTTTTTGCCACACCAATGTTTTAGTCTTTCACCCCAATTGAAAAGATGATCGGTTGTTAGTCAAGTTCTGGCCTGTATGAAAGACTATCGCGTTTACTTTTAACATTGGAATTAGAAACAAACAGCTTTACTTTAACGTTTTCCTTTGAAATATATAAATTTACTACAATTGCATACATTTGTGCCTATTTTTTATAAAATGAGCCTGGGATTCTTGAGAATAAAATAGTTTTTAAAATAAAATTGGAAACTCTACATCATACAAAGAATCACTCGGTACTTGAAAAGTACGTAGATTGCTGACCGTGCATTAGTTGCTTTCGAACACTGATCTCTAATACAATGGATTGGAACCTGGGCTTCGTAATTGAAGCACTGATGGCCATGTTGGTCATCCAAAAAAGAGCCCAAGCAGGTGTTAAGAGCCGGTCATTTATACATACAAAATTGTTCCCATTGAAATGTGGAAAGCGACTAACAACACAAATCAAGCCAATTCAGTGAGCTCATATTGCGCGTATGGGATGGCATGTCTCTAAAACGTGCACCCGGGATACACTTCTGTTAACAGGTGTCTCTGGAATGGTTATTTGTGTTCGGTAGACCAAGATGCCGGCCCGTTGCTCCATTCACCTAATTAAGAAATAAAGGGTGATGCAGAATCATTTATGTGCTAATAATGTGTTCCGAGGGCAAAAAACTAAATAATGGTCGAGGGCGCAGCCGAGCCATTAGTTGAAAGTTTTGTCTGGCCGAGGATACATTATGAGTGCCATAAATGACACGCAAAACCTTTATTTCTATTCTATTACCTAAAACAGCTTGATTTAATAAGAAACTGCTTTGGGCGACCCATATTGCAGAATAATGGCAGTGAACTGACCAATCAGAATGCTGGCATTTTCAATAATGGGCCGCAAAGGTAATAGAATTAAATTCTGTTGTGTAGCCATCCCTGTAATAGAGATCAGTGTTACTCTGGCGACTGCATAAAACTAAATATTACGCGACCCTTTTCAAATGTCCACGTTTTCATGATTGTTAGTGTTTAGGCCAACTAAAACCTTTGTTATCACAAAATGCTTTAAAACACCCCCTAACAAGTTTTCTTCTCATATCACTGAAGTTTTAAAAAGTGTAGTTGTCTTCATAAAAAAATCTAACGACTTCGCTCTTATCCTTTGTGTTCTCAACGAAGTTCAAAAGGATGAGGCTTTGTGGCCAACTTGCACGTGATATATTCGCGTATGGGATATATTTTTCGCTGGCTTCTTTTTCGGTATTGCATGCGCGGTTGTAAATATACCACACGAATAAACATGGTAGCTTCCATGATCAGTGTACATTGTGTATATTGGTCGAAAATCTGGAATTTTTTTGCAGGATACTCCAATGCATGAAAACATCTGGTACGTTTTATTTAGGGATATTTCATTATAATATTGGTGCCGATAGATTTATACCAATCTATCGCGTTTAAAACAAGCATACAAAGCAAATAATGTAAAAGTTGAAACTTGCAAATCCCCCTGGATTATGACCCTTTAATTGGTAAAACCATGCAATTCTAACACACAATCAGAGTTACTCACAAAATATGGAACAGTGGCCAGTGGTTCTTCTGACTCCAGTTTGATTGCAATAGGCCCAAGATTTTGGACAGGAGATACAAAAAACCAGTCAACCTAACGTGTCAAATGACCAGAAATGCCAATTTATCCATCCGCATAATCTTTGACCCCTGCCTGTTTTTTTAGGGGGAAATGGCCCATACATCTAGAAAATAAAGCTATCCCCTTTCCCGCGTGATCGCAGTGTAGTCATTTCCGAAAAGTACGTAGGGATATGGCCTTGTGTCAGTGCTTATACCGACCAATTTGTTGATCGTAGAATTTTTATTTGTGTCGGGAAAACAAATGGATATTTTCACAGAGTAACACCACATATGAACCTTGGGCCAGAAGGAATCTGCTGTTAAAATATCTACTTTTTTTTTTTCAAGCAGATGGAGTAAAATCAAAGAACATCGCCGGATAAGATTGAAGGAAGCCCTAGCCCTCCCATATAATCACTATATTTGTATTTAACCATCAATTTTGAGTTGGTGCCTTATAACTACTTACTTATGTATGCAAGGTGTTGTTTATCCCCAAAATACACTTGCACGAGAAAAAAAAAATGGAAAAGTCGAGAAACTTCAGAGAATCCTATTTGGAAAAAGCAAAGCTCAGCATGCCTCGATTTCAATGACCATTAATGACTTAAATGAAAAACCAGGAAGATGTTCGAAAGCTGCCTTTTGGTATGGAGCCTGTAAGTGAGGTCTAGATAGACCTTTTGTCCGTCAAGTGCTAAAGAGAGGGGCTATATGAGGCATCCTTTACGAAAAGTACACACATACCTATTAGTAATTGGAATATATAGCACAGTCTTCCTCAGCAAGCAGACTCGGGAAAGAAAGAAGATGGCCTAAATCTTAATTGATTAGCATGGCCCAGACAATCACTGAATGACCCCTCTTTTTTGTATCATGAGCAGGAATGTTGAACTCCCTGTGGTATGGTATGTATGTATGGTATTGGGGATGGTTGTTTTTTGGCCATTTCATTTTGCGTTCAGGCCTTCTAGAAAACAAACTGCGAAAAAATGAGGTCTTTCTCCCCGAAGAAACACGGATTGTCACTATTATGTCGCGAATAAATATGCACATTCTTGCAAAGCAGCACTGTTGGGGAAGTGATGGAAATTCCAGTTACCCATACTGAGCCTGTTGTATTATAAGTTACATAAAAAAACGAATTTCTGCGGAATCAAAGGGTATTATTTTTGAAAACCGGCAAAAAGGTAAACTTTTCGCATGTGCTTTATAATGCGGAACTTTTCAAATTTATCTGTTCTCATTAAAACATGAGGACGTTAATTTCCTATCCGGGCGATGGTTTTACATTTTCATGAATTGGAAACGAACCAAATGGAAAAAAAATCGAATTTGTGAGAGGAAAAATATCCTTACAATTACTTTAAGAAAGCAGAGAAAAAATAAACCATGACACCTCTAATAGGCTTGTCTTCATCGTGTCATTATTATATACCATTCTTAAACAGCTGTGAAAATGTAAGCAATTTCATTGGCTGATGCCCGGGTTCAATTCGTTTAATTGAACCCAGGCAGTACGCGCTGCGTATTGATGTTATTTTTAGGTAGAAGCGCTCGCGTCATACCACGTTTTGCTACGTTCGCGCGCGCCTGCCAATGTTGCGTCTTGTTGCATATGATCGTTGCGTTCAGCGGGTTGTTCGATTGTTTTCACTGGGTGATGGCAGTCCTTTCTTGTTGTATTTAAGCTGTAAAGTATCCCGAAATTGGGTTAAAGATGACCTTAAATGATAATTGCTGTTTAAGAATGAGAATAAAGGTACGATTTTGGGAACCGGTACTCTCTTTACGACGAATTGAACCCGGCGACACCATTATTTTTGCGTGGAAGAACTCGGCCTCCGGTCTCGTTCTTCCACTTAAAATAATGGTATCGCATTGGGTTCAATTCGTCGTAAAGAGAGTACCGGTTCCCAAAATCGTACCTTTATTCTCTAAGTAAAACTGAAATAGTAGCCGCATAATCAGAATAGGAATTATGAAAGAGATTCCTAGTAAATGAATAGTCACTATGAGCTAGTAAAATCTCAATTCCCTTGGCACAGTTCAGTAGCTTTCATTCACCAATGTATTTAGAAAATACACCCCTGTTTTTTTTTTTTTTTTTGGTATGATATATGATACCCAGATTACACAAGGTCTGTTCATGTCAATGTATGTACAAGTACAACCCACTGAACTGTGTTCTTGGTAGATGAGTTTATTGTAACTCATAGTGTGTTACCTGAGTGGCAAGTTTCTTGAATGCTCAGCAAAGTACGTATTTGTTGTTGCTGGTCTTTTACTAACTGCAACAAATGCGAAGTCGTCTCGGTGTCGTCTTGTAAAGTTTTGTTGTATGGTGGCTGTTGCAATTGAATTAAAAAATATTATTTCATTAAATAACAGTAAGTCCCAAAAAATCATCAAAGCCATGAAGAGTTTATTTCCAAAAGGGCTTAAATCCACTTTTCATATAGTTCTGAAATAAAAAAAACTCATTTATGAACAATATAATATCATGCAAATTTGACAACCACCTGAAAACCCCTCAACTTTAAGTATCATCACCCCTAAATTCAATCAACTAATTATATTTGGAATAGATAAAGAAAGGTATACTAAAACTGCATGCATCGACTAAGGATTGAATATTTTGATTCATCCTCTATGTAAGACCTCATGAAATTAACCTAGCATGAAATCTTCTATTAGAGGATCAAATGATTACAAGGATTGTACAGCTTTATTCCGTAAAAGAGTCTTTACTCTAGTCTAACTCATGAATATCTTACACCAAGGTAAGACCAATATTTTGGCAAATTTATAAGCTGAATTAATTCACTACAATTACGTATTCACACCGCATCAACTTATTTGAAAATTTGTCAACAAACGGACAGATTTGGGCTTGAGTGGGGTACTACAAGTTCGTGCAGTGACCTATATACGCGTCTAATCAACATCACTGGAGTGATATAAAATGTGCATTTTTTCTCTCTTCATTATCAAGTATACTTCACTCCAGTTAATCAGAAATGCTTCACTTATTGTAGTCTCTACAATGTATATTGCAATTATGTTACAAACATACTCATTTGGTGCTGCTGCAAACCGTTTCGATGAAAAAGTGGTCATGCACGAACACTAGTACTTCCATGACGTTGGCGTTCAATGCAGGATAATTGTGCGTGACACCAATAACTACCAATAAATATCTCTATAAAGGAACTGCTAAGACCTAGTGGAAATCTACAGTAACAATATGATGTATAAAGTAAACATACCGCACAGGTAACCGTGGGGTTACAGTTACAATTACAATTACAATTGTTCTGAAGAGTTGTAGTATTGCACGGAACTGTACCATTCGTAAAGTTACCAGTATGAACCGTGTCGACTACTTCGTTCACCCCTGGATTCAAGAAGAAATCTTCAACATCGCTGAATTTCACTGCAACAGCAGGATGCGTACAAGACACTGTAATCAGAAGAAACAGAAACGTCTGAGGAAGCATTTTGAAAACAAGATATGCTCGAATTCGGTCCTGATCATGTAAGCTACGTACTGTACATGTATAGCCTAGTACTCAGGAATCGTGTTGTGGAGAGCACGAGTCATAGGGTATGCAACTGGGTAGCAGACGCACAAAGGTGGCAAATTCATAAGGTTGAATAAATAAGAACTATACTTCCGTATTCACACGCATCAAATTTTCTGACAATTTGTCAACAAAGGGTCAGGGCTTGAATAGAGTACTACTAGTTTGTGCAATGACCTGTATTCTTACTTGCCGTTACCCTGCTTGTGGTAGAAAGTTTTCTACTTCAGGTCTAGTTCTTACAGAACAGAACGGCCTTTTGAACATTAAACAAATAATAGATTTTGTGATAAAAAATATAATTCCTTGACTCGTGAGGTTATCAAACCGTTTCTGATTTTATTGAAACATGAAACATTGAACTTTCTGTTTATAATTTGAAGTAAAAAAGCACCTTTACTTACCAAAAGGTGATATCTATGCCGGTGTCATGATCTCCCGTGTCCGTGTGACTGAGTGTCTACCACCCATCGGTCTATTTTGTCTCCATGGAGTGCTGTATGCATCGTTTGTTTCAGCACTGTGCCTAAAAAATGGCCTCGCCTACACGGTTACGGTTTATTCCGTACATGTTGCTATGGTAATTAGGACACTCTCTCAAGGGGGACACTCAGTTTCTTTACACCGGAATGTTATTGGAAGTCGAATATCATTCGACATTTTTGCTCACGTGACTGAAACGTTAACTTCGCAGATTTCAAGACATATTAAGGCACAATGGATGCAAAGTGTTTGCCTTCTAACTTCATATTACAGAATGTAGGCCATGTCCACAAAATTCCGAAGAATCCAAGGGGGGGGGGGTGGCAGAATTAATTAAAATCATCACTTTAGTTAGAAATTTCTAACTAAAATGGTCTATCATCGAGATATGACCGTTGATCGTTAATCACAGTCATGTGATTTAATGTCATTTATGTAATTTAGGTTTAGGGGTTTCAGTCTGAATCGGCAAACAAGTAAACAAACACCAACGCACAAACACACAAAGCTTGATTTTGATCCTCCGTCAATCCTAGTCCGCCAATCCCAGAAGCACATATATTCATAAATTCGTTTGTATATCAAAACAAAAATCAATTCTACGTTTTCATCCCCCTGCCGGGTTTAGTCAAGATGGGGATTTAGCCATCGCCACGATGTTGTCGCTTTGGCATTAGGCCAGCGTCGTCGTCTGTCTCGCAAACATGTTTAACTGCTGTACCTTGCCCAGGATCCTTGCTCCAATTTTTGCATGCATTTGTGCCAAAAGGCCTTAGTAAGTAACACTACATCATTTGCGAGATACAGGATCTGTCTGCCAAATGTCATATCCGACGAAACTGATTTTCATATTTGTCTATGCTCTAAATCTCTTGAATGCCTTGGTAACACTCTCTTCAACCTATCCTTGTTTTGCAGTTTATCCCTACTTACTCGTGGACAGATTGCAAATGACACTTTCAAAACTGGTCAAAAACCATTGGCCTAAAAATCACATGGTGGGGCACACTGGACCTAACAAGGTCCCCATTATGACATTTGACCCATTTTGGAAAGATATGACATTCCTTGGCAAGTAAGGTGATTACGAGCACCCAACATGTTCTCCTGGCCCAGGCCAGGGTGTGCACAGTTTGACCTCTAATGGCCCCTTTGCCTTTGATCCCACTTGGTCGAAATCAAAACATTATTCTTATTCAAGGAGCTACGATGATAAAAAACGATCGCATTAACTGCTGCCGTAAACTTTACCTGATTACATTTGACCTGTTATGAATTTGACAATGGCAGGGGAATTCGAAAGTTCCAGTAAGCCGTTTTCATTTTTTGTTCAAATAGATTTTAATGATCTTTGCAATTTGCACGTGTGACAGATGATACGAAATTGAGCTAATCCAGGTGAAATTGATGTGATGAGCGCGGAGTAATTTACCTCAAATTTGCTCTCAACATGCCATTTAATTTGAGAAAACATACCAATCTACCATGTCAATCACTAAATTACATCACTTCTATTACAACCAGTGCATTTGCAGAAGTTTAAAGCAGTTTTTTTTTTTTCTCCCAGATTCCATGCTGCAAGACAGTCGTACAAAAACACCCAAGATTTGTGAGCCTTACGACAGCCTCGTAAGTGGTATAACCTTAAAAACTGACGCGTACGGAAGCACAAGTGTATCACTTTCTTCCTATCCCTAGATAAGGAAGCCTTATCTCCAAATAACACTCCGTTAACTGGAGATAACGCTTCGTTAACTGGAGATAACAAAGCTGAACCCCAATAACGGTCCTTATCTTAAGTTAACAAAGCTTAACTGGAGATAAGAAAGCTGAACCCTAAATAACGGTCCTTATCTTGGGTTATCAAAGCTGAACCCCAAATAACGGTCCTTATCTGGGGTTAACAAAGCTGAACCCCAAATAACGGTCCTTATCTGGGGTTAACAAAGCTGAACCCCGATGTCTTTTGTTGTCTCCAGATAAGGCTCGTTATTTGGGGTTCAGCTTTGCTAACTCCAGATAAGGAGTGTTAACTCAAGATAAGGACCGTTATTTTGGGTTCAGCTTTGTTATCTCTAGATAAGCTTTGTTGACTCGGCCGTTATTTGGAGTTAAGCTTTGTTATCTCCAGATAAGGCGCGTTATTTGGGGTTCAGCTTTGCTAACCCTAGATAAGGAGTGTTAACTCCAGATAAGGTGCGTTATTTGGGGTTCAGCTTTCTTATCTGGAGATAAGGGTGCCTTATCTCGAGATAATAGACCTTATCCCGAGATAAGCTTTTGTTAACCACAGATAAGGGTCGTATTTGGGTTTCACCTCTGTTATCTCGAGATAAGCTTTGTTAACTTAAGATAAGGAGCGTTATTTGGGGTTAATGTTTTTAACCCTAGATAGGCGTGTTATTTGGGGTTCAGCCTTGTCATCTCCAGTTAACCAAGCGTTATCTCCAGTAAACGGAGTGTTATTTGGAGATAAGGCTTTGGAAGCACAAGTGTATCACTTTCTTCCTATCCCTAGTAAAGGAACCTTATCTCCAAATAACACTCCGTTAACTGGAGATAACGCTTCGTTAACTGGAGATAACAAAGCTGAACCCCAAATAACGGTCCTTATCTGGGGTTAACAAATCTGAACCGCAAATAACGGTCCTTATCTTAAGTTAACAAAGCTTAACTGGAGATAAGAAAGCTGAACCCTAAATAACGGTCCTTATCTTGGGTTATCAAAGCTGAACCCCAAATAACGGTCCTTATCTGGGGTTAACAAAGCTGAACCCCAAATAACGGTCGTTATTTGGGGTTCAGCTTTGTTATCTCCAGATAAGGCTCGTTATTTGGGGTTCAGCTTTGCTAACCTTAGATAAGGAGTGTTAACTCAAGATAAGGACCGTTATTTGGGGTTCAGCTTTGTTATCTCTAGATAAGCATTGTTAACTCTATATAAGGACCGTTATTGGGGTTCAGCTCTGTTATCTCCAGATAAGGTACGTTATTTGGGGTTCAGCTTTGCTAACCTTAGATAAGGAGTGTTAACTCCAGATAAGGTGCGTTATTTGGGGATTCAGCTTTCTTATCTGGAGACAAGGGTGCCTTATCTCGAGATAAGAGACCTTATCCCGAGATAAGCTTTTGTTAACCACAGATAAGGGTCGTATTTGGGTTTCACCTCTGTTATCTCGAGATAAGCTTTGTTAACTTAAGATACGGCGCGGTTTTTGGGGTTCAGCTTTGTTAACCCTAGATAAGGCGCGTTATTTGGGGTTCAGCTTTGTTATCTCCAGTTAAAGGGATTAGCAGCGATTTGCTAATCCAAAACATCGACAAAATCATCAAAATTCATATTTTTATATTTTTGTTACTGGCATGGATATGCGAACATAACCTGCAAGTAGTTGGCTTGAAATCCGTGTATTAAAGACAAGACAGTACTTTTTATCCAATTCTATAATTTCTATACGTGCGTATCAAAATTCAGACTTGAGATCAAAAAAGCCTTTCCCGGTGAAATATCACAGATTTTCAGCGTGATATGGGGCACCATGATCAATACAGTTTGATCAATTACCTCAAACACAAACATTATTGATTTTTGTTTATTCTGTACTGGTGTAAACCACAATCAGCTGTTTAGTGTAGATTTTGAAACGCCATCGATGTATGCCTATTTGCGGGAGATGATATGACAAATTTCCTCAAATACTTCATTTTTTTTCACTATTGGTGGTTTGTTTCTGCATTAAAGCAGTTATATGGAATTGTACACACTTATCCCAGATTTATAAGGTTAAGAAATGCATTTCCACATTTTTTCGGTTCTCTCGCATTATCGCTGTTATTCCCTTTAACGAAGTGTATCCCCAGTTAACGGCTGTGTTTTGTGGACAATTTTTCATATGTGCTTCCATAGAACGCGCGCGCGCCGATTTCCCTAGGATATCACACTAAATTTTCTTACAAAACCGCTTTTGCATAATAATCACAATGCTTGTTCACAAACTAATCACTATACTACGTGAATACAAAAAAATGTGCGAGGATTGCAGATGACCTTGATCTTGATAAAATCACTGAATCATAGAATTGTTGCTGTTTTAATAAAGCAAATCTAATATACTTTCAAGTGTTGAAAAAATGAAATCAATCAACTGAAAAATAAGCCAGATATGACCAATTTTGTAAGCACACCTTCTTACGGGATTTATACAGTTAAGCAAGATATTACGTTAATGTACGACATACAGGGTATAGCATTATGAAAGTAATGAATTGAGAGTTCAGTCGCAATCATCAATGTATTGGAACTGGCATAGTAAATAAAACATCGTGATTAAAATATTTCATAAATAAGTAGTCCAGCTGATAGTTAATTGCATGATAAAATATCTGATATTTGCTAAGTGTCTGTTCAATGACATTACACTTTGAAGGATCTTGCACAACCCTATCTTAAATCTCTTGATGAAATTGAAAAATCTATAATGATGACCCATGCTATATTTAATTGATCTATGAATAGCCGTAGTCTCCTTTATTGATCTTGAAAAGGAATTGAATGTTTACACAAAATCTCACCCAATTACTCCTGTTGTGTAAATGAAAAGGGTGTTCAACACTACTACTGTAGAAATAGACCGTATTCAATAGCCAGCCATGTTGGTGGACAAGATGGACGCATTCCAGTACAATACACAGGGCCGTCGCTAGACATTTTGTCAG
>JAMKCH010012187.1:0-27966 GCA_023653785.1 Ophioderma brevispina
GACCCAAGCCATTCTATTTATTGATAAAGTTTGTGCATTTGTGATCCTAGCACCATAATTTTTTTTTAATTTTTTAGTTTTTTTGTCAAAAAATATTATTTTTCAAACAATTAGTTGGATTCAGCTCCTGCGTTTGCATGCTTTGTTGTTGCCAGCATATAGGTCAACGGAATTAGGGCATCTCATTACTATACACTGAAAAGACCAAATTTTGTCTCTTTTACATACATACATACATACATCCATAGATTTAAAGCCCAAGTTTCATAAGATCCAGGCGCTATTACAACAACAACAAAAAAAAAAAAATAAAGTCTGATCCAAATACTGGAGTGGGGTATGAATCGATTACTTTCAAAAGTCACTAAAACATATTCCAATTTTGTATATAACTGTATACATGGGATGAATAGTGGGTCTTCTTTCTCTGAACCTGTGGACATTAGTGATTTTGTCCCCATAAATATCTATTAAGAGCACCAGCAAATTTTAATTGAAGTTTAACACTTAAGTGCCCACTAAAAAAAACTTCCGTTAGTGCCCAAGGTGGGGGGGGGTCCTAGGACCCAACCTAAAAACCCCTTTCCCATGGGATTTGATGATGCCACTAACACAAGTAAATGGGGGTTTACGTAAGAACCACATACCCACAATAAAAATGAAAATCCGACTTTGACCTATGACCGATGGCCAATTGAAATTGTCACTCATCCGAAAAAGATGGGTTCGCACATTAAATCCTCATCAACTCCAATATAAAGGTTTTGAAAACCAAATAATTCATTAAAAAATATCTTACTCTAGAATAACCAATTAAAATAATCATTGCAATAATAGCCAATTTATACCATCTTGTAATTTATTCTCAGAAACTTCAAAAAATCACCTTGATTTTCCCATAGACTTACAACAGTTAAGAGAGCACGTTGATAAAATTTAAATTGATGCTATCAGCATATAAATTATTTGATTTAAGTATTATTAATTATTTAGTTAATTGCATCTAAGGTATCCATCTAAGCAATAAATCCCAAGATTTAATTACTTTATTTTTTTTATTATAAAATATTTGATTTTTTATTCACTTCCGTTAGTGCCGGGGTGGGGGGGTCCTAGGGACCCGACCAATTATTCTAATGAAGCCGTTTTTTTTATATCAGGAAAGCGTATTCATAAATCAGACAATAAGCAAAAAACTCCTTGAAAAATTTTGCTGGCGTACCCGAGAATCGCAAAAAATTAAATGTTGGGTACTATGACCCCCCCCCCTTGGGCCCTTATATGTTAATATTAAAAACAAAATTAAAAACAAAACATGAAAAACAAACAAAAAGCCCACCGTCACTGATTTGTTTGACTGCTTTGAAACCTTCATTAGAATTCAATTCCTTAGTGAATAGTTTTTGGGTACATTTGGCTGTCATTGGCTATATTAGTTAGGCCACAAATTATTAGCAAATGTAGTCCTATTTGTAACGCTAGTTCACAGATGTCATTTTTTGAGTCAAATTCATGTATCGGAATAATATTTCCTTTAAAATTAAATACCTTGTATTTAAATTTCATTTTGGTCGAAGCAAAAAAGTATATTATACATTTTATTATTCTATTTTCATGGATGTATACACATTTTGGGCCAATGAAATCTCAATTTTGTAACTTTTCATAATAATTATACCCCTTACCAGCTCTTACCCTTTGATACATAACAGTTGTACATGTAACATCTACAAGCACTTGAAGTTTGGTCCTTGGTGCTTGTGATCACTCATGCTGGAGAGGCGTGCTGCTGTTTGGCCACACGTGTGAATTAAATCAGGTTATGCAACAGAAGTGAACCGCTGAAACATCAGAATAATCTGGTGATCACGGCTTCAACATGTTCAATAGCTTTCATGTGCTACCAGTCCACCTCACCTTTTCAGGCGTTTTTTTGTCAAGTGGATTTTATTGCCTGCAAGGAGGGTCTGCATGCAGTTCAATTATCCTTGGAATCCCTAATTTGTTCGCATAGGATATGGCAAAATTGAACATCATAGAACGTGCCCTCTTTGAATCTTTACTTAACACATTTAGTAAATCTTGCAAATTAACTATTACACTTTGTTTGAGTGTTCAACTGTTGATCTTGGCCTGCATGAACTGGGAATAAACCGACTTGGTCATAAAATTTCGCAATTAATGGCTATTTGCACTTGAGAAAGAGATGGGCCCTCAGCTTCACATGATCAAAGAATTGTATATCACACAGCATGTTTTTTAATAAGGATTGCATTTGCTAAATGTATACGAGTTATGGCAATGCCTGTACTATTGTTTTACATGCTATACCATAATAGCATCTCAAACAAAAAAATTTTTTTTTGTTTTTTTAAAAAAAAAAATGCCATCATTTTTCACACACAATTCGATTGGGTGCATGAAATATCGATAGTTTGCACCTAGATTGCAAATAAAAAGGACCTCTAACTTATTTTTGATGAAGTTAGTACCAACCTTACACATTTGGGATATTTTCTGTCTTGTATAAACTCATTAGATATTGGTGATAACATTGAAATAGAAGGTTTTCATGTGGAGCAAAATTTTAAGAAGAAATCTAAGAATGCCCCAAAGCCATTTGGAGGCTTAGCACTTGGGGTAAAAGTAAGTTTAATTGAAATTTAACATTCCTTAAAAAAACTTCCCCCCCCCCACTGAGTATATTGGATATCGTCTATGTAAGGAATTCTTTGGTTTTGAAAATGATGTGTAGTATGGTTGGTATATATCATTCCTGTTGGGGTCAGTTATACTAATGTACTGATGATATTTTTTGTACTTATTGAGAATGATTTGCCTACTTTTCTAAACGAGGGGTGAGTGCTTACTTCTTGGTGATTTTAATGCACGAACAAACATCGAACCGGATTTTTGTTTGAAAATGGATTTTAAATTGATTGCACTTATGTTTCTGATTAATGTTGCCTGGATTTTTTTGTCAATAAATAATAATGATATTAAATCAGTTGATAAGCAAATGGTCAATCATTACTTGATTTATTTTCGATCATGTGTTTTTAAGAATTGTTAATGGTATAACATTGGTATGGACAAGGTAATTAGACGTGTTTAGTCATTCTGGTAATCCAAGTGTAATTGATTATTTAATTCTGCAGCTACTCCTTTTTAGATAATATTAATCATTTTCAGGTTCATGAGTTTGAACACCATACTCTATAACACTGTATGATGTCATGTTCTAATCCCTCAAAACACAATTCCTCCACCATGAAGAGTTTTCTTGATGATAATTTTTTAAGGGAGTTACCGAGACAGTTGTTTAAGTGGTGCTCTAATTATGATACATTATGGAGTAATGCTCTCTCACATTGTGATATTGTTGATAAGATTGATACATTTAAATACAGATTGTTGTGGGTAACTCTTCGGTTGGCCAAGTTGATGAAATGGTTAAACAAATCAATGATTTGATATTCAGTTAAACTAGTAGAGAGCCGGAATTGGTTACGGTTTTACTGGAAAATCTTAGTAGAAAAAACATCTAAGAAAATGGTATGATAAAGACTGTAAGTCACTGTCAAATCACTGAAAACTCTTGCTGAATGTATTAAAAATGACTCTTCCAATTTATGCTAGTTCAACATCGGTAATCTATCTTTAAAAAAACAGTATGGAAACTACTCAAACAGTAAAAAAAAAACAATCTTCAGGAATAATCTTTTTAAAAATTAAAATGATGGATGATTGTACGACAAAGATCCTCAAGCTTTCTGGAATTCTACACTGATTTATGTGACAGGAATACATACTCTAGTAGCTCATGTGGTTTTGTAATGCAATATATGTCCAGAGCTAAACCTTGAGGAATCACAATTGAAGGTCCAGGAACAAATTTGGTTGGTAACATACTTCCCACGGACGGCCGAAAATGCTGAAATGTATGCCACGCCCCTTTTTGGGGGGGATCACTCCCCTTTTGAGCGAATTACTACTGACTGTATCTAAGAACCGTTTTGGACCTGGAAGGTTGAAGACCACTCAAAATGTGCAGAAGGCCACATTATGGGGGGTTCAGGTATGTTATTTTTTATAATCCTAAAGTCAATGGTTTTTAAGATAATTGTCAAAACTTGATTTAACGCAATTGACGCACTATACAATAATGATTGAATTCATAAGGTTTTCATGCCAAATCAGGAGGGAGTTCACCATAAACAACCTTGGATGTTGGCTCTAACTCTCGCTCAAGGGATAATGTTTTGGGGTAGCTAAGGGTATTTCAACAAAAAGCAAATTCACATTCCTTTTCCGTTCTCAATGGCAGCCCGGCAAATTTTGTGATTTGGGGCAAAATTGGTACTATAAACCATGCATTTTGAAGTGCTGTTATAACAGTCTATTTGCTCACAGACTCAATCAGTTATTACGTTTGTATTGCACAGAGCTATTCAGCATTTGGATTTCAACTAGGATATAATCAGCATTTAATGTTACTAACTACTCCTTCTTTCGTTTTCGTGGGGGGGGGGGTCCAAATGGTCCATCGTAAAGTGAAATATATATGTTTTTCATTTTATAGGGACTTTAGTTTAATGTTAAGTTAAAGTCACTTCAGCAGCAAAGTTAATTGCTGCTGAAGGGTCTTTAAATGATCTAAAAGAACTAACTGTATGCTTGTGACCATGAACAGGCAAAAATGAAGAGATCCCCCCCCCCCCCCGGTTATGGCATGAAAAAGTGTAAATTTTAGTGGTTTTGTAGGGCCTAATGGGAAGGCTAAAATCTACTGAGGATCTTGTAAATAAGGTAAATGCACTACCTACATGCCGGTTTCCAGGCTAAAAATTTCATAACCCCTAAAAGAAGCTGGCCCCCTTTTGAATGGCTCAAATTAAAAAGTCGCTACAAAATTACCCAATTTTTTGAGCCGCACTAGTTTTGTGGGAAGAGGTAAGAAGAGAAAGGGAAAGAAGAGAAAAATAGGGAAAAGGGGAAGAAGAGAAGGGCAAGGAGGGAAGAGAAAGGTGGTAAGAAGATAAAGAGGAAAGTGGAAGACGAAAAGAAGAGACGGGGAATTTTTAGTGCATCTTAAACACTAACTTGGGTGTTTAGCTTCTAAAAATGGGCAAAACCCCGGACCTTAACGGAGCTCCTCCCCTAACCCCACCCCTCGTACAATAATCAACTGAATATAGGGTGGAAAATTGATATTTCCGCAATTTTGGGAAGCGACTCAACACCTTATTAGAAGCTCTAATGCTGTCAATATATAAAACTAGTCATATTCCATCAGTATGAGGAGTCAAAAACCGCATGCCTGGAAATCTGATTTTCCTAAACCTTTCTTGGCGAAAAATTGAATTTTTCAACTGTGGTGTCTATGTAATGGCATTTTTGCTGACATAAGCGAACGTTTGATGGTCATTGTGACGTAATGCTAGGCATGTTTTTGTGTACTCATTGTGGTATCAATGGAAAGAGGAAGGACCATAGCTATCTAATTGGTACCAAAATCAAGTGTCGGTGATTTCCTGTGTTGTGTTTAAGCCATGTTTGTACTTCTCTTTCTCTTCCGAAGGGGGGGGTGGTTCCATCACTTTGGGACACCCGGTATCTTAACCTATACCCACCCCGGTCATGCCGGTGGATTTTTGTTTGGGATAAAGGAGCGGAACTGTCAAGTGACAATTACATTAAAGAATTTGCACCAAAAAGGGGGTTTTAAGCAAGCCGGGGAAAAAAACCTTAAGGGGGGTGGTAACACCACGCATCCCCCTTCGGTAGACGAGGGTTAAGAGAGTGCCTCTTTTGTTAAGATGCGATAAAGTATCTATCCCTATTACACATGGATCGTCGTCCGTCTCAGTTTTCAGTTTAGGTATTTTTAGCGACTTTTTCATGCGGACCACTGATGGGGAGCACTTTTTTGGGCATGGAAATCTTTGGTATTTTGCCTGTTTCATGGTCACAAGCCCTACGAGTTTGTGGGCTTTAGAATCATTTTAAGACCCTTAAGCATCATTTTTAACTTTGCTGAAGGGACTTTAACTCAACTTCACTAAGTAAGTCACTATAAAATGGAAAACAATATAGTTTCACTTTAACGCGGGGGGGCCATTTTTACCACCCCCCTCCCCCCCCCTGAAAACAAAGGATTAACATTAAAATCGATTATACCCCGTTGAAATCCAAATGGTCCATAGCTCTGTGCAAATAACAAAACGTCATAACTGATTGGTTTTTGGATCAAATACACTGTTTTAACCGCACTTACAAAATGGCACGGTTTCCACCTAACATTTACCCATTGTTCCCAAAAAGTCATACAATTTTGACGGGCTGCATTTTAACGGAAAGGATATGATTTCTTTTTGTAACCTCCCTTAGCTACCCCAAAATATCCCTGAATGATAGTTTAGAGCAAAATACAAGGTGTATGGTGAACTCCCTTCCTGTTTTGGCAGAAAACCCTTATGAATTCAATTCCTAATTGTAATAGTGCGCAATATGGTTAAATCAGAATTTTTTTGACATTATCTTAAAAACCATTGACTTTTGGATATAAGATATATATTTATTACCCCACCCCCCATAATTTGGCCATGTCCGCACTTTTGAGTTGAGTGGTCTCCCTCAACCTTCCGGTCCAACGGTTCCTGTAATAGCAGTCAGTCAGCATACTTCGCTCAAAGGGGTCTGACCCCCCCCAAACAGGGGCGGTGGCCATTTCATCACATCAGCATTTCGGCGTCATGGGAATTAATGTTAACCAACCAATATTTTTCCTCCTTTCCTGACCTTCAATTAGTGGATCCGAAGAGTTTAGCATCTGGAACATATAATGCATACAAAACCACCAAGGAGCTACTAGAGTAAAGTCAATCTTCAAACAAATCCTATTAGTCCAAGGGAGTGGTGGAACCATTTCTTCTTTAACAATTTGATAACCAAACTTGCCCCTCATTCAACACAAACTTAGTGCAATGATTGATAATTTTTGGACAAATGTCACATTAGATGTACATAAGTTAGATCATGATGTACATGTAATGAAATAATTAAAGCCTTCTCAACATTTAGAAATAAAGCACCTGGTATTAATGGTGTGAGAACAGAAACTGTTATAAATGTGGTATTTCACATTTTGGCACCAGTTTTTGTAACTGAACTTTTTAATTGTATAATATATAAAAATGCTCATTTCCAACTGCTTTGGAATTAGGTCACTGACAGTTTTTCCACAAAAAGGGTGATAACTATTCCTAAAAATTAACAGAGATTGCGTTTGAAAGTAATTTATGTCATTGTTTTGGTTTAGTTTCTTCATATAGGCTTGTTGCTTTTGCTAATGAGAATAAAATAATCCCAAATGAACAAATAGTTTTAAGAAGAAATCACGCACATCAGATAACATTTTTTTGGTTTTAAAAACACTTACTTGACAAGTATTTAAATCGTAATAATAATCATATTTTGGTCTTGTGCTTTTTGTTGATGGGTTTTTCATCAGCTTTTTGATACTATTGGAGGAATCACTTCTTTATAAAATTATTCATAATGTGTAAATGGGAATATATGATTCCGTATAATATATGATATAGTTAAAACCAGTTTCCTTTTACTCTTTAATGTGAGGGTAGTTTAACTGAGAATTTAGATTCAACAGTTGGAGTTAAACAAGGAGGCTTTTAAGTCCATTCTTTGTCACTGTTTTTCTTAGAGTGATTTTGCCATCCATTTTTGATAACACTAGTGAGCCAGTCACATTTAATATTCTCCTCTCAATGTATGTTATATTCAGATGATTTAATTATAAGATCTGAGAGTGCAGCGGGGGGTCTTCAATCTGCCTTGAATAAGTTTTACTGATGATTGTGAAAAGTGGAAGTTAACAGTTAACATTGGAAAACTAAAATTATGATATTTATAAGGGTGGTAAAACAATAACCACTACACACACACCTATTTCACTTTGGGTAATTCTATTTTAGAGATAAAATTGAATATTGTTATCTTGTTATTATTTTTGTTCCTTCTGGGTCTTTTTTCAAAGCCATGATTAAATTAAAGAGAAAGCTCTAAGAGGCTTTTTCAAAATTAAGAAACAGCTTATCTGATTTCACAAAGTAAATGCCAGTTTAAATTGTTAATACACTGATTCTTTCACCAATAATAATCTATGCTGTGCGGTTTTTGGTCTCCCATATCTCCTTAAAAATCTTAAATGAAATAATTTGTTAAAATTATGTGATAATCAACCAGGTGACATTTTAACATCTTAAAACTTGTAAACCGTCATTTAGTGCGTTCCTCGCAGTCTTCTAATCAATGCAGTTAGGGAGATTAGTTTTATCCCCATCGTAATTTCATGCTAACCCTTTGCAATTAAATATTGGTGGAAGCTAAATGCTTTATGCTATAGACTGAATAGAGGTAACAATTCCATTGTGGTTAATGCACCATAGAACAGAAAGTGTGTAAATCCTCACTCAAATGGTCTACACATATAAAACAATTGCTATCTTTAAATAAATAGACATGACATTTGGGATAGAACCTAATCGGCAACCACACCACTATTTCTACATCGTCACTAGTCGTCTTAGAATATTATCATAACGCTATGTTAGAATATTATTAGATTTGCCTCAATTTAAATTGAGAACTTAATGCCTTTTAAGAAGGAATTTACTTTGAAAATTAATGCTGTATTGCTTAGTCAAACTCCAAGATCTGCTCTTTGTAAGTTAAGAATAAGTGCGCACACTCTCATGATTGAAAGAGGACGTTATTTCACCCAAATTACTTTTGAAAAACGTAATCTGTAAATTTGTGACTGTGGTTCCCCTTTGACGATAATTCCACTTCATTTGGTTTGCAAATTATATACAAGTCATCGGGATAAATTTAGTTTCTCCTTAGTGATATTGCTCATCTTGATTTGTTTTGATTGAAAATCAGGTTTAATTATATTATGTTTTGCTACTGAATATGACTACTTCTGTTGTAGCCGAGATTTGTTACAGATGCTTTTGAGAAAGATCTAAAGTTTGTTAAGCCTATATGCTTTAAAACACTTGTTTTAGCTATATAAAATTAAGTAATTTAATTTAATTTACAGTTATTATGCTTGTTTGTAATTGAAAAAACAAAAAAACACGCGTTTTTAACCTAATTTTATTTTGTAATGATTAATTTTAATTTATAATGAAACATATAATTTCATATATCGTTCGTAAAATATAAAAAAATATATGCTGATAGGTCCTGGGAGTTAATCGTACCAGTTCGGTGTAATACCCTTTTTGCATTAAAGACAAATCAATTAAGACCCAATCTAAAGAGTGTAGGCGTAAATAAGGCAGACAATATCCTGAATAATCGCATAATAATAATAAGTCCAGATGTTTTGTTAGCATAAGTTGTGATTTGTTTTTATACATGATATTATTAGCTTGTGATGCACTTTAATATATTAACTTTGTCCTCATAAGACATTGGTATCTGTACACAAACCACACGTTGCACACCGCAACATTCCACAATTCACACAATAACAGCTACACGTACATCCTATTCAAGACGAGAACCACGGAATTGAGTTTATCTACGAAAAAAATGATATATAACGAAGACAAAAAAAAAGCAACTTGGACAAATGTATTTGTATCAATTCACAATTACCAAAATACCAAATTATTTGGTTTAATTATAAGATTTAACACAGAATTATAGCAACAAATAGACTTCTATAGATGAATATTAACAGGGTGTTATCGTTGTACTTTTTTTTGTAATTTGAATATATAAAACTTTAGGGCCTTATTTGTTAACTGTATACAGTGAAAAAGATTTTGGAAATTTGTGGTAGATAAAGGAATTTCGATATACCGAGGTTCTTTTTAGAGTGACAAACTTCAATCCTAGAGACATTTTACCATGTAATTGCAAAATGGGCATTTGTTTGATATCTAGTTAAAAAAATGTTATTTTTGATTGCCGTTGAAAACATGGATCCAGAGATTCACATGCTAAAACGCGAATCATATATGAGATTGAAATGTTAGAATCAAAAAGGTCAATCTGAAAGAGGATATTTTTTAATGGAATATGGAGTTGTTTGAAATCCTTTTTATGATTGATTTGTATTAACCTTTTAAATCCGCGCATTTTCTCCTGCCTTCGCTTGTTTTTTTTATGATGGAATTTAATTGTAATGAAAATGTATATGAATGTATATGAGGTATATGTATGGTAAAATGACAATGACAATATAATAAAGCAACATATGGGAAAAAATTTAATTTTGAAAATTCGACTTGAAAGTTGTAAGTCAAATACCACACACACAACACACGCAGCACACCCACACACACACACAACCACTACCCACCTACACACACACACACACATTTATATTTTTTAGTGAATTATCTGCTCTTAAAAATATGTTTATTGATCATAATAACGTCAATCAACTTCCCAGCTTAAAACGCAATAAACAACGCAAACAACTAAACAAGAATCTACCCCACCTACCCCTTAGTCTGTAGAAGAGAAATAATGTTTTTATCTGCGTGTGATCACTATTCTTTCCAAAAGTAGGTTTACAACATACACTAATGTGGTATGGCTGCTGAGGTACGAGATTAAGTTTCCCAAGGGCAACTAGAAACGTGAAAACAGATAGGCTGTTAAAATTCATTTTACTGTGTGAGGTAGGCCTATATGTATACTGCCTAATATATGTCCAGTGTATAAATGGATTCAACCATATAAGACGTGCTAGCGAGTTCACTCTCTAAATTTGCCATTCGCTGGTTGAACAAAACTACAAGCTTAATGACAACACGAGGGAAAATATAAATTATCGAGGATTGGACTGGCTGGGGCTTTGCTCGAGAAATTTTCCTGAGGCGATGGCCGCAAGTGTGGAGTATAGTTTTTCCCCGCCTGAGCTGCAACCGGGCCCGATGGACAATAATGTACGCAAGGATGTTTTTGTTTTGTTCAGAGGGCAAATTGTCTTTATTCGTGTATTAAATAAAGTTTTTCAGTTATGGTGCATACTACGTTTTGGCATATTTGCATTTTTTTGTGTAGGCCCATAACTCTTTGTCCGATGATTTTGATCATTAGAAACTTTTAATTACGAGAAAAGATTTTTCATTTTAATGGTGCCTATAAAGGATTAGTCCGGGCTAAAAATGAGCTATGTATCACCTGGAAGGAAGTTTATCTCATGTGGTTTTTCTAGATCAGAATTTTATGATGAATAAAATATGTTAGTTAAAAAGGCCGAATCCTGAACGCATCTCCTCATAATAGGGGGTTATTTGCGGGGGGTCAAACAATTAGAAAAATCAGATTTTGGTACATATGAAGACAATAAGATATCCTACTCGTGCAAATGACCTAATAATTAAGCTAGTGCAGTCTTTAAGTCTCATTGTCCTTGATGTAGTAATGAAGACGAGTGAATAAGTTGGAGGGGGGTCACTAAATACCCCCTTATTAAGAAATACAGTGACAATTGCTTAGCCAAAAATATACAAATAACCACAAGTTAGGAAGTGAGTAATGTGTTTCAATGCGCAGAACAGTAGTTTAACAGGGGATAGTAGAAGGTCTGGAGGAGGTCCTGATGAGGTGGCAAAATGCAGTATTTTTGGGTGGCAAACCATGGGGGGGGGGGTTTGGTGTCATCAATATGGGGCGACTATCTGTGCCTATAATACCCGAATAACAATAAAATAATAGGCTTTCCATTGTGGAAAAGGAAAGTTATCTCATGTGGTTTTTATGTCTCTAGAACAGAATTTTATGAGGAATAAGAATATGTTTTGTTAAAAGCAAGATTCTGAACGCACCCCCAAAGGGGGTTATTTCCGGGGGAGGGGGCAAAAATACTATATGGTACATATGAAGACAAATAAAATTACTGACCCCCGTCCAGCGACCACAAGAATTTAGCATATTCGGGGGCTCTTTTAAAGTGTAATGTACTTGATGTAATAATTATGACAAGGGCAGTAAGTTTGTAGGGTGTCACTAAATCCCCCGCCCAATATTAAGAACTACTCCTGAAAATCCTGAAAAAAAATAAACCTATCCAAGTTAGGAAGTATATTTGTCAATCCTGAAAAGTAGTTTCAGATATTATAAGCTCATCTGTGGAGTCTGGAAGGTGGCAAGAAGGTAAAATAAGTAATTTGGGATTGTGGGGTGGCAACCCATGGAGGGGCACTTAATATATAAATTTGTCTTATATGTGCCTACCAGGTGGAGAAAGTACTTTCATCAGGGTGTGGAGTTTTTCATAGATAAGGGGTAATTGAAGTTTTTGATAATGTTGATTTTGATGCAGAAAAGTGGTCATTGGTTGTAGATTGAAGCAATTGGGGGTGTTATTTGGTGTTGTTTAAAATATTTGATGATGCAAAATGGGGGTTCAAAAGGAGAGGCATTTCACTATTTTAATACGCTAAAATTGTCATTTTTATATGTAAAAGCCTTTGACCTATTTGATAAATTGCTGTATCAAATGTTTGTTTGTAGGGACCACTAAACCCCTTACCTCCTCCTAACTAGACGCCTATATATCCGTGTTCCAATGTATATTACATTAGTTTTGCTTATCACCTATATGTTTTATAAATCTTTGTCATGATTTAAAAAAAATAATAAAAACCAACAGTAAGTTAGTTTGTGTTTTTAGTAATTTCCGATGTATTTTCACCAGGGGTGTGCATTTATTCCCCCCAGCTTATATTCACTGTCATATCATTACTATATCAGCATTTAAGAAGAGACATAATGGCAGGTAAAAAAATTGACATAATGAACTCTTCCTGTTTTTAAACAGAATGTACCTCCAAAATTGTTTTTTCAATTCAAACTCTGGAAGGCTTTCATTAAGGGTCCATTTCATTATGCCAATTTTTTTCATGCCATTATGTCCCTTTAAAATACTGATTAAAAACTAGAATGTAAGGTTACTACAGGTTTGATTTGAATGTAATTGTTAATCATATGTATTTGGTACTTGGTACAATATTTCCTGTGAAAGCAGCACTCTGCTAAACTGGAATACTAATTACTAACTAGTATTATATAGTATTATTTTTACTCACCTCCCCCCCCCCACGAACAGTTTTTGTAAAGCACATGAAGAGTGGGGGTGCAAAAACAACAAAATAACTAGACAAGATTGTCAATGGTTTAGTTAAATGGTTAATGTTTTTGCAACCAAATTTGTAATGGATAATTGTAGTGGACCATGCAGTATATTGCTATCCTGGTGGTGGTGGTCGGTGGTGGTTGGTGTGTGTGTGTTGTGGGGGGGGGGGGTTGCTCCCATTCTTTGTGGATATCAACTGCCGGTCCTTGAACCCAATTTTGACATGTTCAAACTGCAACCAATTGATCCCCCATTCACTTCAATCTACAACCAATGACAACCCTTAATATCAAGCACTAAAGCTTCAATGAACCCTTATTCGTACCATCAGGTAGGCACACATAGGCCTATAAGTCGCTACTGAAATCCGCCCTGGGTTGCAACCCATACTGCATTTTACCACCTCACCCGACCTCCACATATGAACTGTACTATTTCTCAAACTACTGTTTAGATTTGAACACATTACTTCCAAATTGTGGGATTTTTTGTATAATTTTAAGTCATTTTTTCATGTATTTCTCTTAATAAAGGGAGTCATTTAGTGACCCCCTACAACTTATTTACCCTCGTATCATTATACATCAATTACATTATACTTACATACCTTAATAAGCTTAATCTTAGCTCACTACACGGTCAGTATATCTTATTGTTTCATATGTAACCTATATAGTATTTCTTCTTATTTTGACCCCCCCCCCCCGAAATAATCCACCTTTATAGGGGATGCGTTCAGGATTCGGGCTTTTTACCTAACATATTCTTATTTATCATAAAATCGATCTCACAAAACCACATAAGATAAACTTTCTTCCACACTGAAAGCTATATTTTCGTACCATCTGTTATAGGCACATATAAGTCGCATAATGAAGTGCACCCCCCCCCCCCCGGTTTGCCACCCCAACCAAAATACTGCATTTTGCCACTTCACCAGACGTCCACCAGACTTTCTACTATGTGTGTGGTGTACGTGTGGGAGAAACTTATTTTAGGATCATGTGCCCTTCGCCTTTCCAATGATGAAGTCTCAATTCCAAGGTAACTTTCATCTCACCAGGGAAGGTGGGTCTATTCCCACCTTCCCTGATCTCACCTACTGGAATGTACATATGAAATGTCCCTTTGGTGTTTTGACCATTGTGTATTATGATAAGATCAGCCCATGTAAATACATGCGTGAAAAATTCATTGATAATTATGTGTTCTTGATGACAAGCGGTGCATAGCTAAGACCGAAAATCCATGCCACAAACAGCTGAAAATTAATCAAGGTTAATATGTGTAACTGTTTTATCCTCTCCCATGTGGGCTTCAATTAATTTACTGGTCCATACGAAGGACGCCTGGCCATGCTAACTGTATCGAATATCTCAATCTCGGTATACAGAGCCAGGTGAGCCCCTTTACCTAAACTTGCATAAGTTCTTGGTGCAGATTTCAATCTTTATTTTTCAATAAAATGTTTTTGGCATTCGAGATAGAAGTTAAAGAACTTGTTTGTCATACCCAATATGAAATTTTGACAAAAATGACGGATGTAACACCGGCAAGTAACTCAAAACGGACTATAGATAAAGAAGACAAAGAAGTGAGTATTTCATCGTTAAAACAATTGATTGTGGGGATGAAGGCAGAACTTGGATCTAAATTAGATAAAAAATCAGAAGAATTCAGAAGGTTGGTGTTGTGAGCGGTGGAAAGAAATGAAGAAACTGTACTCGGCATTGAAAAGGCTGTAGAATGCACTCGCACAGGGTTGATGGACATTGGAACGTAAAATGCCAAAAATGAGAATGAGTTGGAAAAAACAAATTAAACTCTGGCGAACCAGTGTTAATGAGTGCATCATGACAGGAAAGATGAAGTTAGTGTCTATAATGTAGAAGAGAAGGAGATGCTGAACACGAAGATTGTTTTGATACACTGTGTGATGTTTTGAGCATGAATGGATTAGACAAGAGGACGTGAAGAGAACCGTAGGCGTGGCCAATGTGCATAGTTGCTGTAAAAGAGAAGGAAAAAGAGAGAGACGGGACTCTGTTGCCATTGACGCTTATTGTGCGTTTTGTCTACGCAAGAGATAAAAATATTTTAGTAACTGGAAAAATCTGAAAAATGGAAAGTCATGAGGGCTCAGTCAAGACCTGCCAACAAGTATGAAAAGAGAACGCAGAAGGTTAAATGAAATCGCATTTCTCGCCTTAGACGAGATGACAAGTTACCCGGCATTCGTGTCACAAGACAAGAATCTGATTGGAATTCAAACCAAAAGGAAGACCTGGTGAAAGCTGGAAGCTTATTAAAGAATGCCCTCAAAGAATACAGAAAAACAAAAAAATTCTATAGGGCCTAAGATGATTTAATTCAGCCTAGCCTGTGAAAAACAAATTGTTTCATAAATAATTGACCTACTTTAAAAACATTAATTTCTCCTAGCTTGAGGCCAAATTGTAAAAAATCGTATTGCCAATCAGCTGTTTTCATTGTCTTGCTCTCTCTCGGAGAATTATTGTAGTGTGCGACACTATGACTTTGGCAGGCCTCGGGGAACTGAATGAAACATGCATGTTGGGGGAGATGTGTGAAAATAAAGCTGAAATTCGTTTTTTTTTTCCATTATAACGTGAATGAAAGCTATAACTTTCAAATTTGATGGGAGTTTTAGTGATGTAAAATGAAACATAAGGTATTAAAATCTCAAATTCTAAAAAAATGTAGGCTGTGGCCATAAAAAATATACCACTGTTGGGTTAAAATTAACATGTTAGAGGTAAAATTCTGTAGTATGAGTGCCCTCCTCCTCCCCACTTACTCCCTCCGTTTTGGGGGAGAGGCCATATCAAATATATCTTGAGAGCCATGTACCAAAAAGTTGTTGGTATCAAGAGGCGCTCCTTTAATCGATTTATATGAAAAGGTATGTACATGAGTTCTTTATCAATGATGATTTTATGTTGAAATTAAAGTAAATCATTCCGATTTGGGTATTTCTTTTAGTAATGAAAGTTTTGTTTTTTTTTCTTCAGAATGTACCTTGGGAGCAATGAATAAAAATGGAGGTACGAGGTCAAGAAGTGGAAGTGTCCCTTAAGGTACTGCAGCGAGTGATTTCACATATAGGTGTTCACTAAAATTTTTTAAACCTGCTTTTTTTTTTGTTTCACTGATGTGAAGCTTTTCACCAGGAATTTCCCTGTCTGAGAGGGATGTGCTGTGAAAAATTGTTATGGTACAAAAATGAAAATCTCTAATTTCCTTTTGGAGAAAATACAAAAGTCAACATACGTTATATATTACAATATGCACAAACCAATATCATATTTTAATTCACTTATGTGGCTATAGCGAAGAGAGAAAAAACAAGAAATAAAAAAGAAAATATAATAGAAAAAAAGTTAAAAATCATAATATCTAATATCTAAGCCTCACGGAGTATCTAAATATAAGTGAATTCGTCTACATACGACAAAATTATGGATGTGTTTTGAAATCACTATTTGCCACCTTTAATCATATTAGGAATATGTACAACCATGATTTCATGATTATTGAGTATGCATGGAAATTAACGGAATGGTTCTCTCGTTTGTTTTCTTTTGTTTTTTTTGTTTTATATGAAATTAGGTTGTAATCCTTGTTATCATAGACGCGATAGCCCAATTGAGTGCGAAAAGCGATAAACACTGCTATGGTTTATGTCCTTATTATCTTTTTGCTCATATATTGATGGGTACAACTGGGATATATATGTGTTTAATGTGTTTCCTTGAGTATGTTGTTAGAAAAAAAAACCTTGGTTATTGGTCAGGTTTACGTGAACATAATAGTATAACCATGTTATGGAGTAGTGACGAGTCGGTCGTCTTAACCTCTGCCCACACGCATGCATTAAGTTTTGTCAATTTTGGATTTTTTGGGTTAAAAACATTTCAAAATTATTTATTTTCTGGTGGGGCATATTCAAATTCAGCCTAAAATGCATTGAATGGGTCAAACAAAGCCCTAGTCTTTGTTTTTTGGGAGTTTTTTAGATGGTTTCCCAAAAGACCTGCAAATATTTGGGACAAACTGTCTTAAAGGCCTCTTCTGACTTATACACAATTGACCGCACGGAGAGAGTTAATATGGGAGTGAACATCGGGCACATTTTTTCCGTTTCTAGCAAGAAGGGATGCGCTATGATCTGTGAACTTCATATCAAAATGCTTTTGTTTTCGCCTTTGCATATATGTTAATCCCAGAAGATGTTTCAAGGTGACGCGTTATCGGTCCTATATCATTACTCAACATAAATCTCTTGGTTAATGTCCGACATGGTTCGACAGGTATATGGCTGCCGGATTTACTATTTTAACATGGTAATTAAAACTAAATTGTTCACGATCTCTATGCTGTCATGAACATGATGTGAAAATGAGCTACCATCGCATTAATATTCTTCGTAGTATGAGGACTAGGCATTGGTATATCGGATTGGGCCAAACGGCAATGTCGCAACAATTATCAAATTAATTGAAATCTTTCACATTATACAAACTTTACATGCAAATATTTGTAAAATAGAAATAAAAGAGATTGCCGTGTGGACATAAGTATTACAAAAACGCAGAGCGTGGCAAAAAAGGTTATATTATATTAGACAAAAGGTTATATTACAAAATGAAGTAGTAAACATACAACTATCTCCAGAGAAATATTTAAATAGATAATATAATAGTAATAGAGAAAGCAACTGTAATTGATTTAAAAAGGTTATTATATTCCAATGCAGAGTAATTACAACGCGTGAAATGAAATATAATGTACAAGTGAATCAAATGAAAAAGCCATTTTAACAGAAGACAAGTTATATAATATATTAATATTGTAAGGTACTAATTTTTGATGTTAAGAAAATTATATACGCGGACTTAGTGAAATATACAGAGGGTGTATTATTCATCCCACAATGCACCAGTTTTCGGAAATTTCACATCAATAGTCCTGGATTCCAACAAAAATTCCCCCCTATTATTAACACATTAAAACCCTTAACTTTTGACCATTTTTAGCTAAAACAGCAATTGAGTACTTAGGGAATGGTTTGCATGATCATTGAAATGTCTTGTGGTTCTTGAATTTTGGAAACCTTTTATCCCTCTGTACCTACCATTTGTTAGTACAGTACAGTCTAGGCACATTTGCCAATGCATAATGGGGTTGATTCAAAACACCCTTGGTGAAATAAAGTATTGGTAAAATGTTATAGTGTGTATTGTCAGGTTCTTTGTTTCATTAGTGATAGTGATATTGTGTAAGATTTTTTCTGAAAACATAGTTTGTGAATATTTAGATGGAATGAAAAAAACATTCAGGTCATTGTGAGAAGAATCATGAATGGATTACAAAATACCATTACGAACATAATAGTAATGCTGTCGCGGTGTGGCCATTGCTTAGTTAATAATATAAGTTAAAAGACACTCGGAGATTTTCCCGACGATAACAAAGCTCGGATCGAGGTCCTTCATGTTAGAGAAGAATACAATTTGGTTGTAAAACATTACGTTGTCATAAAAATACAGTGTCTGCCTGCCCGGGTGCCCTACCACCAATATAGCAGTGTGTTTAGCTGTTTTGAACATGGTAGCTAGGACATAGTTCATGGGGGGCACTCAAGTTTCTTTCACCGGGTCGGAAATAATTTTTCACGGAGAGTCCTGGGAATGGCATTGGTTGTACGGTGAGGCCTAATAATGTTACTGACATTTAAAAACGGAAAAAGCCGGTCATCTGTTAACTTCAATCAACTTAGGTTCTATTAGTTAGAGATGACTATTTTTGGTTGCTGGCGGTAATTATATTTCAAAATCGCGAGTCCGACTTAAGACAGCATTTCGCTGCCCCAGCTGTGGTCATTATGGTACGTGTGAAGCTTGAAATTGCCAAAATTCAGATATGTAAATATCCTCATATGAAATAAATTGGAAAATAATTTGATATATTGTTTCCTTAGGGTGGTTTCTGTGGAAACCTCTCCTTATTTTCTTTTTTGTTTTTGACTTGTTGATCCAGGATTTGGTTCGTAATGTTTAGCTTTGGGTTAATATTGTGTGTTGGTTTGTGTGCCTGATAATGTTGTTATGGTGTTTTGGCTTAGTTGTCAACAAAAAATATCATGTGTGCTTATTATATTAAATATGACGGTCAAAATAATATGTGCTATTATATTAAGGTATGACAGTCAAAAGGCATTGGGAGAAAAGGCGTTAAGAACGAGTGAAGGTGGAAGATGTCAAAAAGTTTTGAAAATAAACGTGATTTTGATTAAGGAGTAAAAACTTCGTAATATAACATTGCCTCTCTAAACTGCGGGGGCTTAAAGACTGGTGAAAAAAAGATATGATGTTTTAAATTATTAATTTTTAAAACTTTAGATTTACTATTAATTAATCATTTCCATGGGTTATAACACATAATTGAGAGACAAAAGTACGTAACGAGTGGGGCGGTGATGCATTTTTTTCGTGTTACCATAGTATTTCTAAGGCACAGCAATTTTTTCGAAAGATTTGGAATACAGGTACCATACCGCAAAAAGATGAAAATGGTAACTTTTGGCCATAGACTTAGAAGTTAGTGGATAATAGGGTAACGTTAGTATCAATTTATGGTCCTAATTCTGACAACCCGGGTTCTATGTACCCATTTATAACGGAGTGGTGATTAGACTACTAATCCTGTGTCGGGACGGAATTTGTGCAAAGATTTTTGATTGGATACTTTCAACTATAACAAGCTAAATAATCCCAAAGCAAGAGACAGAGTTAGAGATAATGAATGACGAAAATTTAGTTGATCCATGGAGACTGTAGCAACCCTCATGTTAAAAGATTTACTTGGAGAGGAAGAAAAGTGCATTTGCAGCCAATCTAGACTCGATTTTTTCTTGTATCTAAGCGACTTATTAACTTTACTAGAAGACGGACTTTCTCCCTGGTTACCGCACACTGACACTCGCTTATTAACTCTATGTCTATTTTTTACCGATATTAAATATGGAAAAGGGTTCTGGAAATTTAATAACTAATTATTGAAAGACATAAACTATTGTGCAACAGAGTAAGAAAAAAGTTAAAAGAAATTAAAATCAGATATGCGGCCACACCCTACAATCTAGATGCTAATTGATACATTTCAAGTTGTGAGTTACAGTTTCGAAATTGATGAATATATTTTTTGCAAACCTACTCAGGAAATCCGTGGCATACGATTAGCATTTTAACATTAAAATCCAAACAGAGAGGAATAAGAAAAGGAGTTAATTAGGAAATAGAATTGTTGGAAAATACGTTATTAACAGGACTAATGCAATTATATAGATAAAAAAAACATTAGATGAAAAGGGAAAAAGATGTGAGCAAATGAGGAAAAGAAAAAAATGAAAGGTGCGATAACAAGGGCCAGGGCAAAATGGATTGAAGAGGGTGAAAAAGATACTAAATATCTTTTTGAATCTTGAAAAAAAGCCAATTAGTTGCAAAAATGATTAAGGTGTCAAAGGGGAAAATGGTCATGAATATACCGATGAAAAGGAATATTGAACGAAGGAGTAATAGGTTTACAAAGGATTATATAACAACGAAAAACAGAATCTGAGAATGTTAATTTGACTAATCTTACTTAAGTACTGTGTAACATTAAATTGAACGCCAGAACAGTCTAATCAAATTGAAGGTTACAAACTATGAAGAAGCCTTGGAAGCTTTAAAAATGAAAGCCGATTAAATCTCCTGGACCAGACGGCTTACAGCGGTTTTTCAAGTTTTTTTGATTGATATCGGATTTTTCTGGCTCAGGTCTATTAATTTTGCTCTCTTGATGTGGTCAATTGTCAGTGACACAAAACAAGGTTCAATTATATTGCTGCCAAAAGGTACATAAGCCTCGAAATGAAATAAAACATTGGAGACCTCACTCTTTTAAATATTTCATATAAGATTGCATCAATGTGTATTTCAGAACGAATTTAAAGAAGTTTATACCAAAATAATTGGTAATGGAACCAAAAGGTTTTTGGCAGGCCGTTATCTAGGGGAGGTAGTTTAAAGATGTATATGAGGGGGGGGTTATTATGAGAATACAGAGTTACACATATTACCGGGTTTATTACTACTAACGAGATTTGAAAAAGCCTTCGATACGATCTCATTTTTCTTTCATTCGTAAAAGTATAAGGGTTACATAATTTCGGCCCCACGTTGAGTAAAGTGGTTGACACTTTATATAATTCACGGTTCATCTACAGTATGGTATGGCAGCTACACCTTTCTTTTTGTTAGGAGGCGTAAGCCGGTGGTGCCCACTTTCCCCGTATTTGTTTTGATAGCGTTTCCAATTTTTAACCTATTGATTAACATGAATAAACATTTAAGGGATTAAAGGTAAATGGGATGATAGGAATATTAAAATAAACCACAATATGCAGATCATACGACACTGATTTTGGATGGTTCCACAGTGAGTTGTCTCTGAATTCAGCAATGCAAGTTTTGATGTTTTGCTAAAAATTGCAGGATTGAGACCACAAATTGGATAAAACTAAACCTATTTGGAATTGGTTGCAATAAAATGCCAAAAAAGCTAAATGACCGTTTGGATTGGACGGCCATTAAGAAATTTTACCCTTTTAGTATTGACTTTACGTCAATTGAATGAAATGCCCGATCGATATCAACTATCAAAAAGAATTGGATGTAGTTAGAACAGCAAATAAATGAATGGTTCCAAAAGAAATTGAACTGGTTTAGGAAAAATGGTTGTGAGGTGATGAAGCCTTTACTTCCTAAATTAATCACCTATGTTGGCTGTACCAAATCCAAATTCGATTTCATAAGAGTGTGAACCAACTTTTCTTTAAAATTATATGGAACAAGAAACAAGGGACAGAATAGCAAGAAATGATTCACGCAAGAGTATGACTATGGTGGAGGACGAGTGGTAGATTTAAAAGTTAATCTTGAAGCCTCAGCTTGGTTGGATTAGAGATAATAAAGAATAGCGGACAAATAATTTAATGCATAAATTTGTTCCACATGTTGTTCAATATTGCATAAACAATGGTTGTTATTTTCCTGTTGAGATTGCCAAAATTAAAAAACGATTTTGCGAAGGAGTTTGACTCATGGTTACGTACACTAAGCTCATTATCCCAGTAAACTCAAGATGTTTTCGTCCAACAAGGTCTGTGGTATAAATTATCCTTGTTGAAATTGGCAATTAACCCGTGTTTTATTAAACATTGGGAGTAAGGCATAAAGGTAATTTATACATGACTTGAGAGATAAACAACGGTGATTCCTGTCCTATGAAAATTTCTGTGACAAAATCTGATAGTGAAACAAACAAATATAGTTGAATTTTTAGGGATCATGAAAACGGTAAAAAAGAATTTGGAAGTTTAATCTTTGTACGGTGCATTTGACGGCAACTCCTTTTATTCCCTCATCACCTTCAGGATGTATAGTTAAGATATAAAAAGGGTGCAAAATGTTTTATAGGGTGTAAAACAATGGTTTGAAAAACCAAAAATAACACAGAACTGGGAACAAAAGTTTTAAATGTGATTCTACCAGCTTCACTTGGAAAAAATTTATTTGTATTCAATTTAAAATTACCCAAAATACAAAGATTACGTGGTTTAATTATAAAATTTTACATCAGAATTATAGCAACAAATGGACTTCTATGTCAGATGAAGACTTAAAAGTTGTAATCTTTGTACTTTTTGTAATATAGAAGAGGAAACTTTACAGCATTTATTTGTTAACTGTAGAGGAGGTGAAAAAGATTTGGAAATTTGGAGAGATAAAAGGAATTTCATATTCAGGGGTCTTTTTAGAATACAAATTAATTGATTAGGACTTACAGATGTGATAAAGGGAACTTGTAAAACGGTCATTTGGTTGATAATTTTGTAACAAAAATGTATTCTATGATTGTCGTTCAAAACAACGGATTCCGGAGATCACAGGGCTTACTATATTTAAAACTACTATATGAGATCGAAAAGTTATTAATGCAAAGGTCATCTGAAAGAGGAATATTTTTAAGGAATATGGGGTTGTTTGAAGGCTTATTTGAATGATTAGATTGTATTGGACCGTTTCTTTTTTTTTTTAAATATGTGCCTTTTACTCCTGCCTTCTCTCTTGACTACTTAGATTATTTTTGGGTATGGGGGGGGGGGGTGTGATGGACTGAGATCAAGTGACGGAAACTGGGGATTGAAACAATTCCTTGGGTTCAAATATAAATCTCTTAAGATGTTTCTATAATGTTTTTATCTCATTTAAAGGTTTGTTTTCGGATCAGAAGGTCTTATTTTAAGTAGCATTTTTCAGGATTTAAAATTTTTAAATCCAAAGGGGTTTTGTCACTGTTTCGGTCTCGTTGACTTAGGAGTGGGTCTAGGGAATTAAGAGAGCACGGTTGTTTGCGAGCATGATTGTAATGATGAAAAATGCATATTACAGGAAATGTATATGGTAAAGATGTAAAATGACGATGGAAATATAATTAAAAAGCAAACAGGAAAAAAAAAAAAAGACGGGATATGGGCTTATAAAAGAACCCAAAAAACCCCAAACAAACAGGCAAAATATCAAAAAAACAACAAATTAAAAAAACTTTTTAGAAAATTTTGCAAACAAATCACCCAAAATATGAGGGTCTGTGGTGATTTAAAAAAAAATAGGGGTCTTTGGGTGACATCTTAAAATCTATGGGGTCTTTGAGTGACCAGCGATGCTGAAAATGGAGGGGGTCGTTCTTAAATCGCCTTACATACGCAATCACCTCAAGATTGGGAGGGCCCCCGCCCTCCCGGATTGGAACCTCAATAAATTACATCATATATGGTAAGGCGATTTAAAGGGGCTTAATTTTCGCGATCCAACAGCCTCGTCCCCCGACTTACCTCAAGAAAGAAATTGATGGATTTTCTATATATCTTGATCCTTGGTCAAGTATAGTCTGTGTGTCCAATCTTACGTGCAAATTCGAACTGCTCTTGAAGGAAATTTGAATTTTGTATTTTCTGTCCGTAACGGACAGTATAACCTTAATCATAACTCAATCATGTCTATCACCGTGATCTGTTGAAGTTGATTGACTTACGTTGTTGATAAATAGGGGATTAACGAATTTTCTTCCGTCCGTGTAGAACATCCATCAGTCCATCCAGACAAGCATTTGTTGTCACATACATGACATAGGCCATCAAACGTGGGTCCTAATCTGACACCGCCTGCCCGCCCGAGATCGAAACCGCGGGTTCCGCGAACGAGCTATAGGGAAATTTCAATTCTGTTTTTTTGACCAATTCAATTTTAGTTTTAAATTAAAAATTATCAATTTTGTGAAATCTCTCGTTTAGTTGCACCTTTAAATGTTCTGTTAACAGAGCGAACATACAAGGGTAATTAATGTTAAATCTCATGATTATGTGAATGAGATTTGTATGGGAATTATTGTTTAGAACTATAAATCATGGTAAGTATGTTTGATATGGGAATTATGAAATCATTTTATATGAGGAACGTTTGCTTTAAGGATATTTTAAATAAGTTAATACGAAAAAAAAAGGATCAAATAGAAGAAATTTAATTTTACAAAAAAAAAACAAACAACAACTCAACAACAACAAAACAACAAAACATAAAGCAAGATTCAAACACAATATTAAAATTAAATATTACAACTTAAAGTTGAATCAAGTACGAAAAATATTAACCACGAATTTAAAGGAACAGGCTCGTGACAATTTATGTGAAACTGTAGTGCTGACGAAATAAATTAAACATAAAAGTATTAAATTTAAGCAATAATTTTCTTAAACATCGAAATATCAATTGTTTAATCTGCTACTTATTTATTTATATTTTTATCCCATTTACCCTGTTAAAAAGTTCCAATGACCAGTGTGGGGGCTGACGAAAATAGTCAAGTAAATGAAAAAAAAAACATCATCAGTACCTTTAGCATTCCAAATATCAATTCAATTTTTTAAACTTTCATTAGTTTATTTCCATGGTTAATATGTAAAAATTCTCTACAATGTGTTTTTAAAATTAACATTAATCTTTTCATAATTCTCTACATAAAAACACACTTCTTTCCATTGTTTTCCCAATTCTTCAAGTAATATTAGTGGAATAGAACCTACCATTAGGAGTTACAAAACATGATTGAACGGCATACTCCCCATAATTCAAGAATGTAAATCAACTAACACCCCCCCAAAACAAAAACTCAAGTTTCAGCACTCTAAATTAAGATACTAACTCGATGTCAATACAATATTTGTAAATAGAATCAAAAAAAACATGATTCACACACACATGTACGCCCTAACAACCATGGGACCAACAACACCCACACACACCCCCCCCAACACACACACACTCACCCCCTCCCCAGCCACACACACACAAACGGTACATCCGAATTATAGAGGCGATAGGCGGGGAGGTCTAAGAGGAGATTAAACCTCTATACCCATGAAAGGCGAGAAAGAACAGAAGAAAGGAAATGGGTATTAAACCATCATATTTCATTGTGAAATGAAAACCCCAATTTGCACCTGGCAACATATGATACAACAAACAACCATTTGTGTATGTTTTTTTTTTTTATCTTGTCGTTTGTCCATTTGGGTAAGTAAAAAAAAACTTAACAAAAACAAAAAGACCAAAATAACATAAAAACCTAAGCAGCACTGAGTATATTTCAGGAAAGTACAATGGGTGACAGTGCGTTGTGTATAATATTCCACCATGCAAACATAGTATGAGAAAGGTTTTACTATCGCCAAGCATAATAAAATAGGTGCATTGGTAATATGAAGGGTGTCAACCGTCAATATTTTAAGTAAAAGTTTCATATTTTTCAATCGTCAATCTGCCAACGGAAAGTGCCATGAGATGAAAAAAATATACAGACTGCATCAAATAGAACATTTGTGAAATAATTTAGCACTGCCGTTACTTTTAATACTCCACTTGCAATATAAAAACAGAAATTACATTGACAGTTAAAACAATTACAACAAAATAACTTGGTCTCGTGAATAAGCCATATGCGTAATGTCTCTATAAGTCGATCATATTACGGAATGCGACGATTCGACCAAACTATTACTATGGCGAGAGAAAGGGGAACCACCCAAGGGGCATTCGCGTACTTTTCTATATTAGTGGCACAGCGCTCACATATACTAATCACTGTGTGAAATAGCTAGCTCAAATATAAGTCCTTCATATAGAAAATCACATCATTTAACATCTCTGTAATATTCAGATTCGTCCCGCAATCCTAGCACTGATTTGGGTTAACTTTATTTATCATGGGCAGTTTCTTTCCAAATGTTTTCACTTATTTCATCATTGGCACTTAAAAAATATTTGATTAACCTCGGCTACCTGACCAGTTTTGTAACAAAACTCCCGAAGGGGGGGGGGGTGGGTTACCACCCCCCCCCTGTGATTTTGTTACTGACACCGATTCCTGTAAATTGAGTAACCAAAGGAAGCTTAGAGTTTTTTCTTCTTCTTTCCATTGGTACCAAAATAAGTACTAACACCATTATGACTCACCATGACGTCATTGTTGAGGAAAGTACGGAAAAATACTGAATTAGGGTGGGAATGTGTCATTTCGCAATTTTAGCGACTCAACAACCTGTAAATAGCTCTAAAAATGCTGTCATTATATAAAACTAGTCATTTCCATCAAGTTAAGTCAAAAACCGCATGAAATCTGATTTTCCGCTAACCTTTTTTGGTGAAAAATGAATTTTCACTGTGTTATTATGGAGGCAGTTTTTTTGCTGACAATGCCAACCTTATGACGTCATTGTGACGTAATGCTGCTAGGCATGTTGGTACTCATTTTGGTATCAATGGAAAGAGGAGGACCAATAGCTACTATTGGTCACCAAAATCAAGTGTCGTGATGTTCCTGTGTGAAAATTCTTTATCATTGAAATTTGCCATGTGTTCTGAAGCAGAGACACGTCGTGTTTACTTTCAATGGCTTCTTTTATGAAATTGAGAGTTTCAGTTGTCAAAGTACCAGTAGGTTTCATTTTTTTCGGTAAACCCAGCTTCCTAAAAATGAATAGAATATCCTATTTATTTGTTTTTTTTTCCTAAACAGAACTTAACCATCAATAAAAGGGGTACAAAGGAGAAAACGGAAAATATAATATAAGAAATGGTAAACAAGAAAGGCAAATTTGAAAAATATAAAGAAATTAAAAAAAACTATATAAATCTCTGCTTTTTTACTTATGTTGAAATATGAAAATAACAAAAACATGGAAGACCCACAAAGAACAATAAAAAATGAAAACATAGGTAGGCTATAGGCCTATACAGGACGCGTTAAATGCTTTCTACTGAAGATGACATACAGAACGAAGTACAATGCTAATTCTATGAATTAATTTGGCACAAAGACGAACTGTTTTGAATATTTTACAGCTTGAAGCACTAACAGTGATTTTTCAAATTAGAAATCGTAAAAAAAAAAATCATCACATCAGATTTTTGTTGCGTGTTTTGTATTAAGTCATAGCTTTAATAATGTATCCTGCAGTGATAAAGTTGAATGCAAACCCTAAATCAAGACAAATCGGATATTTAAGTCATTACACTTCGTAACTACATAACTAATACCGGGTTATTAACGGAGGTTCCTATCTTTGACCACTGCTTTTTTCTTCTTTTCTGGTCATT
>JAMKCH010012188.1:0-34524 GCA_023653785.1 Ophioderma brevispina
AGAATTAAGGTAGATTATTGGTTATTATGCGCCCACCAAAAATCCACTATAAAAAGCAGATTACTCAAGAATCTGGCCATAATTAGGTGAATGGGTGTTTTCCGAAAGCTCCTAAAACTCTTTGGAGAAAAAAAATCAACTAATGTTACAGCAAGAGTGGCAAGCATATTTTTGAGTATCAAAACATCTACATAGCACCCACCAATAGAAATGGCCTCACAGCACTGTTAAAACTGATTTACTGCATAACACTGTATAGAGGCCCTATGTCACTCCAATGGTACAAAACACACTTGGTTGTATTACCATGATATTGCAAGAAAGCCAGTGTTGTAACAAGTGGGATAGGTGAGGTGGTGTGTGATATTGCGTGATTAGGCTTTTATGAATTGAGGCCTGTTACTAAAATCCAACATGCACACTAAGCAGCACACTGTGCTAGTGTATTTAAGTACACAAGCTTTACTGCACTTAGCAGCAATTAAAATGTTATGAGCAAGCAAAATCAGTTGTGTGAAAAAAGGACAAGCCAGCAAGGTCAATTTATACTCAAGCGATAGTTAAATAAACAAGCCTCTGTGTGTGTCATCGGGCATTAATGGGCATCCAGGTGGGGTACGAAGGGAGCACACACACCCCCGGGTTTCTAAGGAAAGCATTTAAGCAGGCAGTTTTAGTTTTTGGTTATATTTCATGCTTCGCACACCGGGGGAAGGATTTCTGGATTCGCCTGTGAAATACTTTTGTGTCCCGCCGAACGAAGTTCGGGAGGGGACTATAAACTGGGCTCCGTCCGTATGGTCCCGTCCGTAGTCTGTATTTCCCGTGATAAAAATTTTAACCTGGAAACATTTGGGCTATCTTTTTCTGGGATGTGATAGAGTAGCCCAACTTGGTATTTGTGGAGGGATACCCCTATCACCATGTAATCATTCCCCCAGGTCTCCTGGGTCTGTGCGTGGGGTAGGGAAAAAACGGTCACGGAAAAGGTAATATGCACACGAAAATGTCACATTGTGTAAAATTTATCTCGAGTTCTGTTCTAGGGCTACGATGAGGTAACTTGGTGGAAAGAAGCGGTTGATGAGTTCTCAACCTGAGAGATTTTGGGTGTAAAATATGCAAAATTAAAAATAAATGTTGAGTTATTGTTTTGATTAAAGAGGAGGTAGGCTTGTGTACAGTTTTTCTGGAGTTCTGTAAGGTGTATAATGAGGTAACTGGTGGAAGGAAGTGGGCTGAGAAGTTATCGACCTCCGATTAGATTTTGGGGAATTTTTTTTAGTTCTAGTGGTTACAGTGGTCATTCTGGTTGCCAGCCTGTTTACATTTATTGGAAAAGTGAAAATACGTAAAATTTCCATGTTCGCGCTTTCAGAACCCGTATGGTCCCAAAATTCAAATGTGATCACATGATTTTTTCAAAAATGTGTTGCCACATTGAGTAAATTATCATATTTTTACACATTTAGTGAATTTAAGGGATTTTGCATGCTGAATTTAAAGATTTCTGAGTCATTTTTTGAGTAACCATTATTTTGGCGAGCTAGTGATGGCCCAAATTAAGGGTGGACTGGTGCAGTTTTACGTTGTCATTTAGTGATCGCGATATTCCGCGGGGACATATTTTACTCCATCTCGCGTAAATGCAAGTTCGCCTTGTTTATAACTTAACTAGTTGCTATTATTACAGGAATTGCCACACACTGCAACACCATTTTACATGTATCATGGCATCATTAGGAAATGTTCATGGAGTTTGGAAAATCAACCTTTTGTTTATATGCCGCTTCAATTACGAGGCATTAAGAAAAAGTGAGGAGATTACCACATCACATAGTAACATCAATATCAAGCTAGACCCGTTAAACATTCAGGTTGCATTGAAATTTTGTCTTAAAGTCCCCCTCTAATACGCATATAATATACGAAACATTTATTTTTACATGTACTTTTACAATTAGCCTCACAAACAAACCACACAGTCCATATTCCCACTCTGTGTGTACCCAAGAGAGGGTTCAAACACCCTATGCATAAGCTGATATGAAGGTTTACCTACTGAACTATATTAGAACAATCTCTTTATACTGCTTCACTTAAGGGGGATGCCCGATCTTGATATATTGCCTTCACTCCAAAACCCCATCTTCAAGTTTCGCGCCGATTAAACCTGGTTGACTTGTCGGAGCAAAAACGTGATTTTGGTCAAGCCCATAGAGTACTGTGTAAAATTAAGATTGGTCGACCAAATGGGGCAACAATTTTCCGCTCACACAACTTCCAAACCAAACATCCATTTTCTCTAAGATTTCACACAGGTAAATGAGAAAATGTAGCTTTCTTTCTGATAACAAATTGTTGACCACACTCCGTAAAATCTGGGGCTTCTGGGGACGCGCTATTAGCGATCGGCCTGACCTTTAATTAACGGTGGTACCGTAGCAGTAATTTTAATCTAAGAGATAGGTACTCCACAGTAACCACATAAGTTGGTTTTCTGAAGGAGTCTAACTTTAGTCCTGTGTTTCAAACGCAAAGTGGTCCTACAACATGAGTGGCCCTTTTTCCTTCCAACATACTCTAAAAATGTGCTAACGTCGCGAGAACAAACCTCATGGATGAGGAATGTTCTCACCTGTGAATTTTAACTTTCACAGTATTTTGAAAGGAAAAAAGCCCCTCATGTCGGCCTAACCCTGGTTTTAAACCCAGGTGTAAAAGTTAGACTCCCTTTCAGAATACCAGCAATAGAGTACATACGATATTGTGCAACACTTCAGTAGAAAATCTGTATCTGTTGTGAATCAACACCAAACTGAACAACCAAGGCATTGATGTGCAAGGTAACTGAGAGACTTTTTAAGAAATTGATAGTTACATTTTTTTCTCATATATTAATTGATATCCACTTGAGTTTTGTTGGGATCCATTATTCATCAAACCTGTTGCTATTGAGAAATTGCAAATTATACATCCTCAATCAGATTTATGGGAGGAGTATGCCTACCAGTTCCACATGAAGTTAAGCGAAGAGGTGTTCTGTTTGCAGCAAATGAAGACGCTGTTTGGTAATAGTTAGAATTTAAACAACATTTATAAAGGAGCAATATTTTGTTTAAAGAACTGTTGGAAATCCATAAGGCACTATCAGTGAATTTTCCGAAAGAGTGAGAATATTTGAAATTCGCAGGAATAGTTTCAAAAGTGAAGAAATCAGTCTCTAATTCTCATATAAGTTACCGTTTCCAACTGAAGATAACGAAAAGGAAGAACACGGCAGTGTTCAAAGATAAATCTCCATTCAATTACCGTGTTTGCAGAAAGTGTCCGAACGGATAGTATAGACTAAATTTCTGATTGTTGCCCTTATTAGTTCCTTGTGGTCTATCATTTGCAGGGGTGTGTTAGGAGGTACCTATACTTGGTAAAACATTCAAAAATATGATGTTTGATGATTTTTTTTTTTCCGCTTTTCTGATTTATTAAATCACTGATAGTGCCTTTAAGCATGAACTCTTTTCGTAAAATAGATGTTTATATCAAAACCAGATGACAGCATCATGTCAATTTTCTGCAAGATCTCTCCAATTTACCTTTCATTCCACTATATATACCTTTTGTGTATGGTTGCAGCCATGTAACTGTAGCTTCTCTTATAACAAATGATTCCACTCATAAATGTTCTCAAAATTCAAGTCATTTCACTATCATTTGAATCTGAAACTTCCCAACATTAATAACAGAACATCACAATGCACTGGAGTTCCCTCACAAACCTTTGTGGCCCATGTCCTAGGTAGCTTGAACACCTATAAACCATGTATTGAATTCTAATAAAGTCAATTTAACATCTTGTGACGAATCTCTGCAATGCCAGGGACAACACAATAAATTTATCCATCCTAATGTAACTTGAGCAATTTTTAAAGTGTGGTATGTATTAGGTGGGACGAAATCATTTTTTGTTTCTTTTTTTTTTCTGGATCCACTTGAGAAATTTCCTTGGGTCTGTAGACTATGTAACCTTAAGTAATTTTCCGTAAGATAGATCGGAGTGTGTTTCCCCATACTGCCTGTACGAAGCGTAAACTTGACCATATTTTTGTATATTTTCTACACCAAACCTCAATATCTGTATAATGTACAATGATTTTTACAGGAAATCCCTGAAAATGGATATGAATATATAAATTGTGATATCCTTTCTTTCGTTATCCATTAAATAAATCCTTTCAATGTGACTATAAGTTTCTTACCTTTCACATATGTTACCCCTACCCCTATACCTACCTATTATATAAGTGAAGAAATGCAATACCTGAAGGGTTCTCATCTCATGGAAATACTTTTTTCCTATCAAGTTGGTTCCTATGCTACCAAAGGCAGTTGGAACATTGTGGGCTAACAAAGCCAAAGTAAAATAAGGCCAGATCAATGCAGTTGAGGTAGCTTTAGAAGAAAATTGTTCTTAAATTTTCTTTGGAATTAAGTCCTTTTCCTTTTTTCTTAGGAGTATATACTGATATCGCAATCATAGCATGAAAAAGAACCACTTTTATGTGTTTTTATAAGTAGGCAGGTTTCACCTGTGTAAAACTTCCATTTAGATCCTTGCAATGACTGAATTTACACAATGGTGAATTCTATGACAAATTCCAGGGCAAATCGCCTGAATTTTAAGCCTTTTAAATATGTCCTTTTCATCCAATGACGAGAAGAACAGCCAATTTCTGAATGCTCGTCGTTTCAAATCTGTGCCATATCTTTCCTTTAGTATTGAATAAAGTTTTTGAAAATCCTCGAAAACAAGTTTTTATACCAAGAAAATTGTGTTCTATCTTACCAGAAAGAGCTATTTTAAATGGAGAAGCTCTGGGTACAGTGCCATCTCCATTTCCCTATGCTATGAATATCAAATTTGGTCCTTTTTGCATTTAATTTGTTGCTCATACTGGATCTTACACCATTTAAAAAGACTATAAGGGTAACATCCTTTTTAATGCAGGTAAATTCAATAATAGTTAGCAATATGTGAGCAAAACATGCAAAAATGTGTTTGTACAGGATGTATAGGAAACGAGTGGTTATCTACTGCCTGGTGAAAGCTGCTTTTAATCTTTGCTAATATTTCAGGTTTTACATAGAATTACCCAAGGAAAATTCTCCAGGAGTTCCAAGTGAATCCGAGAAAAAAAAACATTTTATCGTCCTCAGAAGTAGTCTCAGTCCAATGACACAAGTACCAGATCATTTGAGCAAACAATTCTTCCAATTGATTTTGGAGGATTACACTGCTTAGCCTGACTAAGATCATGAATGAAGATGATATAGGCTGCCATCTACTCACCCCCTCATATACGCTCATGTTCATTTCAAAAAGTGATGGGCAAGATTTTAATCTTAAAAATTTATAAAAAAAAAATATACCATATGAATTCTCCAGACTAGTATATTAGAATCTTAACAACGACTTAACAAGGTTTCTAGCCAAATATTAAGTCATTCGTTCCTTTCTTTCTGCTCGAAACATAGTAACGAAGATCTGGAATGTTCCTAAACATTAGTCCAGTACTGTGTGACTTAACTTACATAGGGAGTAAAAAAGGTTGAACATTCTCTAATACGTTTATGAACACTTTGGCTAGTAATTCACCAAGGCTGGTTAATTTTATCCAGGGTTTACACAGGGTTTAACCCACCATCATGGTTAAAGTCATGTTATTTCTATGGGCTATTTAAAACCCCAGTGTTAATTTTAACCCTGGTTTAAAGTTAACCCGCTTTTGTGAATAAACCGGCCTTTTGACTTTCCATATACCAATGATTTTCATGATACCGCCAAGGCACTACCTTTGGCACTTTGTGTACACAAGACAACAAGCATGACTCAAACAATAAGCCTACTCCACTGCTCGTGCATGAAGATGACAAACTCTTTACAATACGACCCAAGTTAAAACTACTTGTGGTTTCTATCAGCCGGCCGCTTTCCAAGTCTCTAACAACGAATTTTTTTCTTCCCTATATGGTGGTGGTTTGTCATTCTAACACCTTCCTGTCATAGTGGTGGTTTCAGGGAAGACAGAGTCGAATTGGGGACCGCCATTGGGTTTACTACTAGCTGACGGCAAATCTGACCAGCTGATAGTGATGTCTTTAAATGCAATGCAGGAGAAATATTGACCACTCACTATGGTCACCAAAGGCCGCCCGCTAGTGGTCAGACCCGAGCACGTCGCTTGAGTGATATTTCCTGCGCATCCATATCTTAAACCAGATACAGGAACGAGGATGACAGCTGGTCTTATAAAACACATAGTATAGTGGTGTGACCACCGAGGTATTGAACATACACCAGTGCCTGTTCAGGTAGTTCACTTTGCAAACCGGATATGAATGTTACTTAATCATAAATATGCATATCCACGTTAGGACGTTTTCGTGCAGTCTGTCTTGCCCTCGAAGATTCTTTGAGGACGATTCCAAGTCCTTTGCATGCCATAACCGACAGCGAGCCAATGACAGAACGATGGTGATGTAGAATCAAAAGTTGGTTGTGTCCGTACCGGGAGCATAGTAGAATTCAATACCAGCCCCAAATCACACCAGAACACCATACGTTATGAAAGCTGAAAAAAAGAGACAGAGAGATAGGTTTCTATTTCAGTTTTTTAGTTGTAAATCTAATTGACTATTCAATCGAAATCGCCAATCCCTGAGTAAGACTTTAGTCAACATCTTTCCACAGTTGTGTTTGGATTTCATATGGAAATATCTAATTGGTAACTCTGCATTTGAAACCCACACCCCCTCTGTGTTAATATTTGGGAATGTCTTCCACAGAGGGAATATGGATTTCAAATGAATAATGCAATTGGTAAATCACATTTGAACCCACACCCCTCTGTTCAAGATATAGGTAAACATCTTCCACAAGGGGAGTATATGATTTCACATGGAATAGCTAATGGGCAACTACAGTTGAAACCACACACACCCTCTGTTTAAGATTAGGTAATGTCTTCAAAGCACAAGGGGATTCTGGATATCAAATGGAATAACCTATGGGTAAACTACAAACTACCTTGGAAACCCTCTGTAGGTTGTGGTAGTGTCTTTCACTCATGGGGAGTAGTAGGTTTGGCATGGAATAGCCTAATGGTAACTCCATTTTGAACCCACACCCCCCTCTGTTTAAAGACTTTTAGGTAATGTCTTCCACAAGGGGAATAATGGCTATCAATGGAATAACCTACTGGGTAACTACAAGTAAACCCCACCCCCCTCTGTGTAGAAAGATTGATTTAAGACTTCCACAGGGGGATCTTTATCTGAAATACAAACCCGTGCATATATTTTAAAGAGACACGGACATTTTCAAAGAGTACACCTTTCAACATTTTGTGTCATGAACCCAATTTTTTATTTGGAATGCTTTTCTATGTTGTTAAACTTTCCTCACGGAACTGATTGAGTACCAAATGTAATATTTTACACAACCGCTCTGGAGTGGTTTTATTATTCAGAACTTAAGTTCACGGTGTTAAACCACAAGGCAATACACTTTATACTGTATCCGATGTTATAAGTTATCTGCTCATTGCGCAGCTAATCACGAGCTGTATCGCAGGCCAATTCCCGGACTCAGCATAGCACCAATTTAACAACAATAGTAATTTTAGATGCAACCAATACGGTCACGTGTAAACGATCAAACAGGCGCGTAGCTGAGTGCGTACACTGTACACAGTCTGAACTCGTAGCACGGCAAACCCCGCGTAAAGAATGAGAAAATAAACTCCTGGACAAAGTATAGGTTGATTCTCTTTGTAATGACCCTGTTTGACCGATTCCATTGATGTTCCAATGTAATACGTACACTTTTAAACACATTAGTGATAAAAAAATTAAAATGTATTTACATATAAAGCCAAAATCATGGAATTCTTTGGCAATAATATGACTGTCTGTTGCCTATGATCACCGCAATTTCGGGTGTTAAATAATCGGTCACGCTTCATAAGTAACAATATACTCTCTACTGGAAATACATGTCTGTGTGTCATAATAGTAATTTGGAATATTAGGTACTGTACATACCAGGGTCCTTGAATTCTCTGCCCCCAATTTCATCCAAAGAATTACAAGTGTTCTTCTCGGTGCATGATCACCATGACACACTGATCCCAGGCTGCCAAGACATCAACCGATTTTTGCCAAGGCGGTTGAAGAGCCTCATTCAGGAAGATAAGAAGACATTACAAGCCCTGAGAAAGTCAAAAAACTTGTTAGTATATTTAAAGAAAGAAATTTGATATAACCAGAGTTTTCTGACCAGATTGTAATGAAGTCACTGGAAAATAACCACAATCCATCATATAAATTATATTGCAAGGTCTCTGATGTGAGTATTAACCACTAACGGTACCAACATAACCCAACAAACGTCAATACCTGAGTGAGAAAAATGCCCTAAGTCCCAGATGTAGCAATTGCATATCAAACAACACATCTATGGGTACTAATCACTGGCCTGGCCAGTGACACCATAGTAGCATGTATCCCAGTCATGTGACAGGCGTTGAAGGACCCTGGTTCAGACAACCCAAATTTCTGACTTTTCCACCTCTTCCTTATTCCCCATCTGTTTGTAGCCTATTTCCCGATTTTCATGACCATAAGTGTCTTCGTTTGATCACGCAAATCGCTATATTCAGACCAGGGTGTAAAAAAAGAGTTAGAGATCAGTGAAGATTTCCCAGGGCAGGGGTTTCCCGTTTTGCTTGCAAGGATTTCCAACCACATGCATTGAGTTGTTGTTTTTTTCTTAGTATTTTGCCTCCAAATTTTGACTCCTTGTACTCTGTACTTTAATTATGAAATTATTTCTATAATATATTAAGGTTTATTTTAATTTTGTTACTGTGATGTGTTGTTTACGCTTAGTGGTTATTAATTAGTTTGATGTTAATGATTGCCTAGGTTGAAGTGAAACCTGTCAATCATCAATGTGTTTTTCTGAGTTATCCGTTCTGTTTACATTACAATCGATCTCTAAGGAGAAGCAGCACTGCAACATGGCAACAAGTTCTCTCTGGGGTTCCCCCCCCATTTATTGAAAAACCGGTTGCATTGGTCGAGGAGGGTCGTTCATTGACATGTGTCAGGTAGTTAACCCGAGGGGAGCATAGGATTCAGGTTTAATTATAATTTGTTAATTTACTAAGAAGAACATCCACGGATCACATTGCTCTTTTTAAACCTTAAATAGTAAAATCTGACCGATAGCCCGAAGTGAAAAGTCAGGTATTAAATGTGAATGTACTTTGAAATTCTGCGCGTCCAGCCGGACGCGAGGGCTTGTTGAGGAGTCAGATACTGGCTCCGACTTTTCAAAAGTGCGTCAGGACGCAATGACCGCCCTTACGGGAAACCCTGGAGTGTCCGCATTTCGCCAAGTTACTTTTCCGCGCGCACGTGTGTGTACTTTTACCCGACCTTGCATGCAATCAGAAGTGGAATGAAGCTTGCTGGACACCCCCGTGTGAATGATGGGCTTTTGTTGTGGCTTGCTATACGGAAGTCGGGATTGTAGCGTTGGCAATTGTGGGACGAAAGGAAAAACCCGCACTGATACAGTCCCTGTGTGCTTCTGTGATAGTGGCTACTTACATGTATGTACGAAAGCCGCCTATCGAACGCTTGCAAGAAGGGACGTGTTGTGTCAAAAAATACATGGAAAGAGGTTTTCCAACTCACTGAACGATAGCATCAACACATAATTAGACCCCCTCTTACCCCGCTCCTGCGTTCATTAGTTGGCTTGATCACTGTGGCGGTCTGGAAACTGTCAACAAAAGGATACTACAAAGTCTGTATGATCCAAGTAGAATTTCCAATGTTTTGTTTTTATATTATATAAGCTTATAAATGGTTAAATTCACAGTCAATTTAAAGTGAATGAGCCTTGGGATTTTCCCGCGAGTAGTCCAAGTTTCCCGGGAAGAGATTACCAAATTACACCCCCACTTTTTCCCGGTGTTCAGGGACTTATATTTATTCTTTTCTCACTTGGTGCTGTGGTATTTTATAGAATTCCGTGGCATTAAAACTTAATAGTTCACTAGCTGTTGCAAGTCTCATTATGACAAAATCAGAATAATAAAAAAAAATATCAACAGCGACACATTTTCAAACCATTTGGTTTATTATTTAGTCCACTTAACTACTTTCATTGTGGGGCAAATATGATTTTTCTTTAAATCTATTTTTTGCAACGTCTTCTAATATGGAGAATGGGCATAATGAGTGCGCTATAACATACAACTCATGACCTTTGTAGCCTCCGATGGCAAGAATTTCCACAATGATTTTGATTTTTGCAGGAGGTACATAGCTCTCCCATTTCCCTCTTATATCAGTTGTCAAACACTTGGTGGGCCACTGCTAAATTATTCTAAAAAATAATATTTTTGAAATTTGTGGGGGGTCAAACAGCTGTGATTCTCATGTTTCTATAATCCCAGTCACCCCTGAAACTACCTGCTTCCCATACGCATTTCTGATTGTGCTAATTACCATCATATTCATTTCAATACCCAGTTAAAATCACTTCTACACAGCTGTTTGATCATGCAAATCGTCTCTTTTAGAGGCAATTTTAAATAATCAATTGGCCGACAATTTTGACAACTGTTAAAAGTAGAGACATGCAGACTATTCCTCTGCAAAAAAATAATCTTGCCATATAGGCCTACAAAGGTCATGATTTTTATGTTTAGTTCAGCCCTCTATATGTCCATTCTCCATTGAGAGACATGTTAAGATTTTAATGGAAATCATAATTTACACAATGAAATGTCGTACAATTTACAACCGTATGTAGTTAGATGGACTAAACAAATCAAGTCAGTTGCAAACTCTGTCGGCCCTGCATTTTTTTTTGTTTTATTCTGGTTTTTGTCATCATAATAAGACTTTCAACAGCTGTGTCTAAATCAGCCTCTCTTCTTCAGCCCTACCACATTCACTACATGTTACCAATTCAATGATGTAGTGCACATTGGTATCCATTGGTTACCAGGTTCAAGCCTTGGCTTATGCACCTATTCCGAATAATGGTATGCCATAGGATTTGTGTTGGTGATCAAGTGATCAGTGGCTCGACCCAAGTTAGTGCGAGCCAGTTTGACCCTGGCAACGGTATTTTAATTCTAACATGCTCTAACTCAGTGAATTGGCTCAAATAATGATGTACGTTTGCAAACCAGCAACCTGTATTCAAAGGGTTAATACCCAGGAGTTGATTACTCTCTAATTGGCAGAAATCTAGAGTGGCTTGACACTGAACGTCAACACAGCATATTCCAATTCACAGGTGTGGCCCAATTTCTTGAAATTTCTTCCCAATGAATATTCTAGAGTAATTAACATTATTATCATTTAACCAATGCCATTGAAATCCAAACCACACTGATAATGTCATATTGTGTATTCCAATGTTTTGCTGTGGTGAAAGTCTTAACACAACAACCCAGTAATTTTCCTTTCCTGACGTTATCATCATTTTTTCTACTTTCACTTTCCTTAATTTCTACTGCAATGAGTATAGAAGTAAAACTTGAGTATAGAAGTAAAACTCTTTCAGAATTAGGCAGATTATGCCAATACAACAATTTTTGTGATGGCGCTGTATTATTAATGAAAGCGAGTCAGCAAAATCTGATGAAATTTGAGTTGGCTGCAACAGTAGTTTCAAGATACGACCTTGGTTTTGAAGAGTGATGTTTACATTACACTTTTGATGGACACACTTTCTCCCCATTTTTGTCCACAAAATGTAATGGACTAAGACATTACTGACTTTCCCTGTTAATAAAAACAGAGAAATGAAATTGGAATATATTCTGAATTACCCCTAAAATCAACATTAATTTAAATGCCAATATAACACTTGAATTTCGATCTTCATTCACTTTTTCTCTGCTTCAATCAATTGGTCAATACCTAGTTGACTAAAATTTTAAGAGGGGAAAAAATATAATTATTATTTTTTCTTCTGCAGAATTTAAAAATGTTGGAAATTATTATTCACCGAGATGGCACTTACATGCCTCCCATTTAAACAACGGATACCTGGGCGAAGCACTTCTGTTTACACTTGCTCAACAATTTCACACTCTCACTTGCCATATGGGCAAGTGACAATTTGAGCTATGATCATACCTTACTGCAACAAAGAAACTAAAAGTATGCAAATACGTACACGGCTACTAGTACCCTGAGGGCAACCCAATGGCCGTCACAATGTTCCGGAGCACAAGCATACGCAAGGAAGTTGCAAATTCAACCAATTGCCACTGGTTTAAAAAAAATAAAAATTTTGTCTTGTTTTATTTAGGTACATTACATAACAACATTCATATTATTATTAAGTAAAAGCCGACTCACACCAGTTCTAATGGGTCATTTTTTTTAAAACAGCAAGTATTTGCAGGACCGAAGTTGCTCACTATGGTTGGATGACTTTTGAGGTTGATAACAAAATCATTGTCCGAGCCTATAGATCAAATTTCGGGATTGGTGGTTCCAAAGACGAGCCCGTATTTCTAGAGCCGGGGTAATATTTTCTGTTATCAAATACTGAAAAAAAGCCATATTTATTATTATGTCAAAACTAGACTCAACAAACAAAAATTTTGGGGGCCAAAAATTTTCCAGGCATGTTTGCTTGATGAGTTGCACGACCAATGCCCAATATTCCTGCATATTGTGCAGTGTTGTGTGGTACACATAGTTGAACCGCAGTAGTGATGAACCATGCAGAGGCTTTTAATAAATTATACTTATTATAAATAAAACCTGACATGTTGTATACATGAACAGGACCAAGTTCATCATTCAAACTTCTTCAAAAATACAGGCATAATTGAAAACAACCCTCACTTCTTTTAAAACCAATCGGATGACAGGAATCTAAAAGAGATAATTTATGCTACTATTCCAACCACAGTATTACAGAGTAAGAAGACTGCCACCACCATACCCACTATTTGAGGTAGCCAAACACCACCTTCACCTGTGAGACAATACAGGAAATGCATAAAATTTCCTATGAAGGAGTAACAAAATTGGACAAATTAATGGCAAAGGATTGCACACAGTGCAGCAAGTGAAGGGGGAGGAGTTTATGTAACGACCCATTGCAAATTTTTGGACACTTATGAATCGGAAACCCTTCATGCATTAAGCACAGGTTTATTCCGTTAAGGTTTCTGAATTCATAAGAGTGTCAGAGAAGAAAAAAAAGTGTGTCAGAAGGGGCAGGTTACGGAAGCAGGATCGTATCCTCATTATCAATGAAATGCCCACGGCAACAAACAGCATTATGAGACTCCTTGTTGTTCCTATTTTTCTGCCAAATGCTGAAAATAATGATCTTTACAAAACTTAGTGAAATTAAAAGGTGCTTGTTCCCAATTTTTGTGTATCATGTTATCTACTTGGTATGAAAGCCCTCGCACGGGTTATACACAGGCACCAGGTACTGGGGAAAACAAACTTGCGGGTTGTGATGCTAGACACGATAATGAATAGTGCAACGCCCTATTTACTACCGTGCTAATATTGAGGTTAACGATTAAAACAGCATTTTTTGTATCTTGAGAACGGAATGGATTTGAAGCTGAACTTTCAGAAAGACAATGAGAAAAATAAAGCCTTTCAGTGATATCAAAAATTGCATACTACGTCCGGGTAAATCAGGGGGGTTCCCAAAGATGATCAGAACCAAACCCTTGACATAAGCACAGATGAAAAGCATTTTTAATGAATCACAGTGTACTACCATGTTCTACAATTTGTAAAAACAAGACTAATGCCATCTGTTAGCCATAAAAATGAAAGTTATTTTGGTGTTTACTACAACACATTGACTTTAATACAAAAACTTCCAAGTCCAGTGATTTTATAATATATGCAGAGAATTGTACAACACAGTAAAACAGAAAACAAATATAATTATACTCCATTTATCTGTCTCATTGATGTCAGCGTGTTCAGACAGATGTTTTGTGTGTGCATTTTCGCACCACCTTTATATGCACACGTGGGTATGTCAGCGCTTTGAATCAATACCACGTTTTCATGCTTCACTCACTGCATAATACCCTGACATCACTGACTCGAGGAAGGTAAAAGCACTATATACATAGAGAAATTTCTAATGGCACTCTTGTACAGCAAACCTACCAATAATAACATGCTAAATCTTTTTTTTTGTCATGCGGGGAGGGTGCTGCAACCAAGTTGTCATCTGAATATTTGTCCTTGTGAGAAAAAGCGAGTTTTGTATTTAAATGTCTTTTGATGTTCTATTGTTGTTTAACGTTTCTTTCTTTCATTTAAAAAGTTTGCATTTGATTTGAGGCAGCTCTATAGATTTGAATATGTTTTTACCTGTTTTACAAAATCAAGCACAATCTCAATTTTACCCAAATTATCAGTTACGACTTAGTTGCACTAAAACGACAAAATTCTTACCTGCCCCTGGTCCATCAAGCAGACAACTTGATACGCCTTCTCTTTAACTATAAAACTAGCCCCTATGAACGCACTGGAGCTGACTGCCAGCGTGAGACCAATGTAGAAGTCCCGGTACACTGGTTCGGGTCGGTTTGGGGGACATTGTGTTATGTTACCCACAGACTGGGTAGTGCAAATGTAGACTCAATGAAACACTGGTGTTGTAAGTACTCCACTCAGTGGCAGTGACAAGATCTGGTTCTGTAAAGATAGAAAAAAATATGGTAAATTAATAAAAAATTCACATCTTAAACCAATCATCAGAATACACGATACATATCATGTGAGCCATCACAACAAACCATGGAAGTATATCTGTGGACATACCAATTCCAATTTAGTAGGCCAACCAAAAATATCTACTGTTATAAATCCCATAAAAGGGATTAATATAGGCTTGTTACTAATCCTAGATTTTTTGCTCGGCTGCACATGTTGGCCAGTGGTTCAATCTCATTGTATATTTATCTTGCTACACATTGCAATTACAATTTTAACTGAATTGGAATAAGAAAATAGGCCTATCCATTGGATCGACCACCAACCCTGTTCTACCCGCTGGGATTATGAATAGCTTTTTATACAGATGTTGCCTTCGCAGCTGACAATTGTATTGTTCTGGTACAACAGGTCACATTCAGTTGTGCAACTCATCCACTGAATATCAGTGCTGATGGAACTGAATTTGTGGCAATTACTGTAGCCACAATTGTTGACAAAGATTTCCACAAACTAAGCATAAAATACTAGCAAACAAAGGGTAAAAGCACTAACAATTGCTGTAAAGTATACAGGCCACTTTCAAATTTACTTTTAGCCAAACCTGCTCACACTGACAATATCCGAAAGATTTATGACACAATACAATATCAGGTCCTTCAGTAGTGCGGCCAAGTATTTTTTTTTTTTTTAAAAATTCTATGTTACCACTATTACTGAAGCATCTCTCCTAAGATTCGCTGCACTACATTCTCCCGGACACACATGCACGCACACATGCAATATACACATGTACATTATACACTCTGTCACTTTTAGAAACAACATAGTAAATATCTAAATCACACATTTGTCAACTGCCGAATGTCCACACAGCTGTGAAGGTAAGGTCACTAATAACAGTGTTTTGATAATATTTTAATTTACATGGTATGTAGGTGTCAACATCACTTTTATCTGTGTGTATCACCTGAACTTAGCTTTTAACTGTGAGTGTCAACACTTATTTTTATCTGTGGGTTCAACATTAGCTTTTATCTGTGGTGAACATCAGCCTTTATCCTGTGGGTGTCATGGGTGGTCACATTATTTTATAAATTGCACTGTCCAGCTGACCTTTTAAGAGAACACTGGCACATGAAAAATAGTGGCCCCTCAAGATTGTCACAATCATATTTTTGCTGGTTGTAGGCTTTTTTTTTAATATACAAAATCCCTCACCCGAATGGATAGACAAATCAGCTTCCTTATGGGTATACGGAACGATTGCTAATTTTAAGCTGGCGACGTTAAATTCATGCAGACGACGTAAATGGCGTTTAACACACACAAACATGCAACTTCCGTTTGCATGTTTCCCACGCTATGCACCCTGTTTGATCGTCTATAACCTTTGTGGTTTTATATCATTGAGTACGAGTCAAAAATAGTCATTAATATACACTTGTTGATTAAAGTTATGGAAAACTTAAAGTTGGCCTACAAATTACCTGGATGTGCTTCATCCTCATATCAATGTCCCCTATCTGTTTTGGGGTATGTTTTTTATGTGTAAAATATATCTCTGTTTTCTTCCACTGGTCCCTAGACTATCATTTGAGAGCAATTGAAGAAATTTGAGAAAGTGGCGTAGTCTAGCGGTTAGCAAGCTGTACCTCGGAGCAAAGGGTCCCGTATCGAGCTCAGTGGGACCACTTGCTGGATTAATTCGGACTCCTTGGGATTGATTTGTATAACAATCTTGATTAAACCTTAATGCCACTGTCTCCATGGTTCAATTTGAAATGGGCAAATGAACAAAAATAGAAAGCTTGCAACTACCCATCCGGTGTGTGTGTTTCCGTGAGTGTTTTGAATGTTGCAATATGGCACCGTTTAAGCTGCTGCCTCCAAGTTGGCCTACAACTTGGAGTAGGCCAACTTCACCTCCACCCCCCCCCCGTCTAGATCCGTCAAGTCTAGCAATATACGCAGTCGCATTGAGGTAGGGAATTGTCCTGCTAAACCTGATGTACGAGCTGTAATGTCGGCAAACTTTTATTATACCAGAGAAGATGAGATGGAAGTATATCAAAGGAGAATTGGACAATAAATCAACCAAAAATAAACCAAATAACATGGAACTCTTTAGTACAAAGGACTCAACTTAAAAAATGGGATAGGACCAATTAGATGCTAGGGAAATCCCCTATCTCCGATAAAACATGTTCTGTATCTTCAGTTTCGGGATAAGGGCCTGGCGAATTTTGTCTTGTGTGGCTATGAAATAATACGTAGCATATATCACGCGTTCCAAGCGTTTCCTTTTGTAGTCGCATTGTAAACTATGGAAGATGTGTAAGTATTGCTTCCAGCAAGTCCAATATAGGTTTGTCATGTAAGATAAACCAAAATGTTGACCAATTTCATCACCAAAATTGTTCCCACCCCTACAAAAAATAGTATAATCACAAATTGCACTGGACAGCCGACGGTTGCAGTGAAACATTTCAAGTCTCCATCAAGCCTTGTGAGTAATATAGGGAAGGTGGGCAGGTCAAGAAAAGGTTAAAGAGATGAGTTATGAAGGGCAGTGCCGACGTTCAGAAAAACATAACATAATTATCGTGTTAAATCCTTCCAAATTGTAAATGTGGAAATCTCAACGTACAACATTATTGGAATTAATTCATGAATGATATGAGTGAAGGGAAAAACTGATTTTTTGCATTGTATTTTGAGGGTCACATCGCATGTTTCATCATTTGAAAAGCAGGTATGTGTAGGACTATGTATGATAAGATTAACAAGTCAGAATGAATGTAATGTGATTGACCCCAAACAAGATAATTTACGTTTACCAGTTCGGATGCATGATGATTGACAGATTTCGCTGTATTGTACATTCCCATCGGATATAGCTAGTACGTGATTGGCAGCAGGTCTCAAAGATTCAATGTTCTTAAAGTTTACATCAAAAACATTAGTGAAAAATTAACAATGAAAGACTATGTAAAACATATACAGATTGCATTTTTAGAATGCTGGCAGCTTTTGATGCCCAAAAAAGTGTCTCAATATTTTGAGAGCCACGTTTAACCGTTAGTTAATGAATTTCCGAATGAAAAGCACATGCCATCGGTTTACCTCCAATCTTTTATCGCCCCAGAAAATCTAAAACTTCTGCGTCTACCAACTACTTTACCGTAGGGTTCCTAATTTTGATCGATTCTTCGTTCCGTTTAACGCCGAAACCAATATGGATATTTCCTAGTATAAATGCATAAACACGCCGTAGGATGACGTCCGCACCAATAGCAAATGCGCGGAATTGAGTGAAGTAGCAGTCTTGATTTCTTCCAATATAATTGATATATCGCAGTATTGGCTACAGTGTGGATGTATTTACCAGGTTTGCAGGTGTTAAATATAACCTTGAAAAATGTCAATATTAGCCTGCGAAATACGCCGAAAGGTACTAGTACAAATTTTTAAAAAAATCGGGACTCAAAGTGGAGTGTTCAGAGCAGTGAACCTCTCCAAAATGGAGGGCGGTTAATTGAGACATATTTTGCAAGTCGGCAATGGTCCGAGGGGGCGCTTATAAGGGGAGGGGCGCTAAATAGGTCGAATACAGTACTTGCCTAGTATTTACTTATGAATTCAGTAAATCCTTGTTATGTGGTCAGACTATAGAACCCTTGCACAAAAGGCCATTCAAATCATATAGATGTCCTTGAGATATGCTTCACCAGTTATCTAACAGACTTTTCATCTGCCACAGCTGTATTCGCTAGCGAAGTGTTACGTGTAATCCGGTCGTTACTATGTCAACTGGATCACGCTTTTGAGTCCTGCACCGCGATCGAAATGATCACTACACAAAGTCTACGGCTGGCAATAACATTCCAAAAGGTGCGTGATCCAGTAACCAGGGAGTTATGTAACCACTTCGATGGCGAATTGACAATTATGTTTCTTTTTGGTATGCCTTGTGCATTGTATGTGGAGGACCAACCTCACAAAGATTTGAATTAATAACCTTTCCTGTAATTTCACTAACAATAAATGAGCACAGAATGCATTATACGTGTAACTCAGCCATTTTGCATGTAGGTGTTATGTTATCGACACATATGTAAGTATACGGCCAAGGTAGCTCTGTAGCTACCTTGGAATTTTCAAGCATCTACTAGGAAAACTCTAGTAAATACTTGGTTTTATGCATATCAATGGAAGTATTTACTACTTTTCAAGTAAAAGGTTGTTGAGCAAATGCTAGTAGTAAAAGCTGTTAGTAAAAGCTTCTACTTCATTTTATGCATATACATTGAAGTAAATACTTACATTTTTAAATAGTATTTAGTACTTTTTATGCATATGGGCCATTATGTCTTTAACATGTTGTCATTAACGGATGTAAAGTTATGCAAAACCACATGGAATACCTTTCACCTTTCAAAGAGCCAACTTTGCAGACCGCAGACGAACAAAATATCAAAAGCAATTCAGAATCGAGTTGATATATGTTCCTTAGATAATAAATTACCTTTTGAAATAGTTAATCCTCAAAAATTTGTCTAAAAACAGTAGAAATCCATTTTCCAGAGAAACAACCTTTCTCATGCAGAAGTGATTGTAGTCATTCTTCAAAATTTTTAATTTCTAATTCTTTTAAGTTTTTTTTGACATGTCATCGCATTATATAGGATCTCAAGTTGTGTTTGATAGTGAAAATAGGGATATATCGTACATTTAGAGGGATTTTTGAGATCGACAAAGTTGAGGTTGGGTAACAGGGGAAAGGTATTCACATGTGTTTTTTTTGCATAACTTCACATCCGTGTTTAAGACATAATGTGAAGTTATGCTTAGCAGACTACCTCACAACAGCAGCGATGGACTTCCTTTTTTTACAACTTCAAAACTACGGAGTCTAAACCAACAAAGCTTCAACACTCCGAGGCGGACATGTCCACGCTAAAGAAACCGGTGTTTGGCATTATGGCGGGGAGGGAAATCTGTCGTCTGCTGTACACATTGGTTCCAAACAACATTATTATCAACTTACCTGTGTTGAATTCACATCCACTCCAACAATATTTCCAAAACATGTCAATGACTAACAGACACTTGCGGTTATATATTTGAACCTTGCACAGCATGAATATTTACTCAGAAACGAATCTAGATGCCATCAGCCGCAACCAAGTAATATGATAGTCCTAAGGTTTCTCTTGCATCTGGCCCAAACCAACATGTGATTATCCCAGATAAACAATAAAATTGTTTCTGTTTTTTGTCATCTGTGCCAGTAGTGCTGCATTATAACAGTTTTGCAGAACCAATCACAGGTTTCACATTACGGTTATCCTACTTTACCCGATGCAGTAATCCTACAAAAAGAAGGGCAATTGTTTTTTTTATGATGTAATCATTTAAACCTAAAGTCTTTCTATAACAAAAGAAAATCTGAGTGATCTATGGTGTATTAGCGAATTGTTGTTGACTGTTTGACACACCGTGCGTTACTGCCCCCACATCAAACAGGCTACCTTTTGATCAAACCAAGCATATCATTATGACATCAACCCATTCATAACCTTCGATTTTAAATGCAACTTTCCACTACATAAAGGACTCCACCCATCCATGATCCCTAATTTGCTAATTGATGACCAATTCCCCACATCAAGACGAATGAAATCGTATTTTTTCCGCTGTGTTGGGGCCCCGGTAGAAGGTGTGTTTTGAGACGGCAGGTCGCCATTTTTCTAATGACACCCTGTCACATCAATTTGGACCCAATTACAAATAACTGTATCTGTTCTATATACAAAAACGTGTGATGAATGGTTTTTCACTGATATACAACACCATGAACTCCTGTGCCCACTTATGCCATTGTGACTTAATTGTTTGTCTCAAAACCCTCGCCACATTACTTCAACATGTGTGGTTGCTCCTGCTGGAATGCGAAATTTCACTTTTTTTTGTTTTTCACAACATTCTTCAAGGACTACATTGTGTCCTGGTCACTCTCTGATCATTAGATGAAACCGCCTAAGTAAAATACAACATGGTCCTGAACCGCATGGTGTCGCCTGCCGTCGCGGTTATGAATGATAGGCCTAATGACCTTTGAACCTTGATATTGCCTTTGACCTCATCAACAAATGAGGGATCCATGTTGACCTATGAGTAAGTTTGTTCCAATTGAACTCAACTTTCAAATGAGTCAATTTTAATTTCAGCCCATTTTAAACTTGACCTACATGACCTTGAACTTGTATTGCCCTTGAACTGGTATGTGACCTTTGACCTCATCAACAATGAAGGATCCAATGTTGCACCTATTTCAGTTTTTGGTTTCCAATTGAACTTCAACTTCACAAATGAGGTTAATTTTACCTTTTCAGCCGCCTATTTTAAATTGACCTCACCTGACCCTTGACCTTGGCATTTGACCTTGACCTCATCAGCAAGTGCGGGATCCCATGTTGCACAACTCAAGTTTGGTTTAATCCAAATTATGAGGATATTACAGGCAAATGATAACCCTTTTTCACAACTACATCAACAACACCAACCAACATACTCAACAACAGACTACAAACAGTGGACAAGTGATCCTTGTGTCTTCCTGCCTTAGGCAGGTGACACAACAAAAACCAATCTCCTTCCTCATGTTTGATGTAATCTAGTCAGAAACGGAAAAATATGGCAAAAAATCCATCTTCCTGTGCCATTGCTTGTATAATAACTGCAGTATATTTTCCAAAACAAATAGACAGTGGATGTTTTAGGACAATGGCCGAGTCGGGTTTCGTACTTTCCAATACAAGATTAATTACTTCACGCACAAGATTCGTGTACAGGATTAAATTACGTCATGCAGGGAATTCCTGTCCTTACCATCATTATACGGAATAGGGAGATCGCATTCAACTAATTTTTCTAACTTATACCCAGATTTCCTCTTTAATCGGGCAATCTTAGCAAAATAGTTAGTTAAAATAGTAACAACGAAATGACAAATTAGCCTGGAAACAGATTGGAGATCTTTTTACCCTTGTTCATATTCTTATCAGAGCTCTCGGCAGAACTTTACAAAATGTATCTCCTCCATTTGGTAAAGGTATATTAGCTCCAGCAGGGTAGCTCCCAAGTCTCGCGTCACATTTCAGACTTAACTAGAATTTCGCAGTTCTCGGCTTTCGCTCTCACTATATTCAAAGAATATAAGCTGTGGGCCGCTCCAAGGCCTTTGATCTTGGCATATGACCTTTGACCTCATCAACATATGAGGGATCCCTTGGTCAGGGTTGTAAAAAATGCAAAATTTCCTGGGAATATGATCAAAATTTCCCTAAGATAGTAAAATTTCCCTCCAAGATTTCAAAATTTCCCTTTAATTCTTATGTATTTCTTTATTTTAAGGTCAAAAATTTCCCTCCAAATAGCAACATTTCCCGGGAAATTTTTCCAGGCATGCCCCTGGTGTCCTGAACTTCAACTTTTCAATTGAGGTCAATTTTACATTTTAGCCTATTTTTCAACTTGACCTCACATGAGCTTTGACCTTGGCACATGACCTTTGACCTCATCAACATGAGGAATCCCATGGTGCACCTATGACACAAATTTGGTTCCAATTGACCTATCAATTGGTCATATTAAAAAAAAATTAACACAATTTTTAAAAAAAACTTAATATTTTAGTGACACACACATCCACACACACATACACACGCACAGCGGATTGCTAAGTGGTCCTCCAGCTATAGCTGGGGGCCCACAAAAATCAAGCTGGGGCTACACAATTTTACTTCGAAGAGAGGGATGGGCGGTTCAAGTAATTGTTTTGAAATAATATTTTTATGTTAAGCAAAAAAAAAAAACTGATGTAAGAGATGTAATTGTTAGCAATTTAAAACAAATATCAGTAGGCCTAGTTATGATCAAGTTAAAACCATAGAGTTTACTACAATAACTCCATGTTCAAACATACACACACAAATAATTGCTTCCCACCCCAGTAAAAATGCAAATAATTATGCAGAAAGTCAGACAGGCAGGTGTAACGTTCAAGTCCTGGCATGCATAATCAATTAGGGCAGGCTAAGAACCGTTGACGAAGAGTAAACGGGATGAGGATGAAGGTAAACTTGGCTGAAATGGATATCAAATTTTATTCGGAAATCCAAACAATTTCAGCAACGCATTATCATTGGAATATATTTTTAGCTGAATTTGATACATTACAGCATGAATGTTGAATGCGATTGGCCAAAGAATATAGGTGGAATACATCTTGATTGACAGAAATTGATGTTATTTTAGAGTGGAATCTTTTCAACACACATGCTTGTAGTGAGTCGATGTAGTCGAAGCCCAGGAGTTAAGGTCCATTTAAAAAAAAATATTTAGTGAGAGAGCCTCACACACACACACAAACAAAAAACCGGATATGCTAAGTGGTCCTGCAACTATGCTGGCGGCCCCAAAAACACCTTTTTTTATTTTTTTTACCAAAAATAAAACAACCCCATTACACTTGGTTTTTTATACATACAGTTGAACCTTTCAATGCTCAAAATAGAGACTAAATGCAGCACATTAAAGGCCGCATATTTTTGAAGAGCGCCCCAATTTCAAAATTTGATATTTTTGCAAAGTTATGTTGGTAATTGTCTATGAAACTATACCTGCGAACGAGAATGCTCAAAAATGCATAAGTTATCATAAAATAAGCGATTTGTGTGATTAGAATTGGGATCCCAGCTGGACTTAACGCTCACTGGAAATGCTAAGTTTATTCCGCATGATGAAATAGAGCCACCTCATGACAATGACCTCTAACTTGACTTGCTTGAATCAATAAAACAACTAATGGATGAGTGTCGACACCATATATGGTGCTATTCCCAGGCCATTTCAATTGGAAGGCCGTTATCTAACAGCCGTTGAATTATATCAGAGAATCTCTAATATTAATATTCTAATTTTACAAAAAAATTCCTTCTTTGCAACAGAGAATTTTGAGCTTAACCATTCACAAGTAGTTTACTAGCTAGTTAAGGTACCAATGCAACTGTAAAAATCTCAAACTTTTTGGAAAACTGGGGGTGCTCTTCAAAAAAATGTGCTACTATTGATTGCTTTTAAAGCGCACTGGCACGGGACTGGCAATTCCACAAATATGAAATTTCTTCAATTGCTCTCAAATGATAGTCTAGGCCATTGGAAGAACAGAGATATATTTTACATACACATAAAAAAACATACCCCCAAAACGATAGGGACATTGATGAGGATAAAGACATCCAGGTAAGTAGGCCAACTTTTAAGTTTTCCATTAACTTTAATCAACAAATTGTATATTACATGAATATTTTTGACTCGTACTCACTGATATTAAAACCACAAAGGTTATAGGACGGTCAAACAAGGTGCATAGCGTGGGAAACATGAATACGGAGTGCGTGTCTTGTGTTAAACGCCATTTTCGTCGTTGCTAATTTACGCTTGCGACGTTAAATTACAAAATCGTTCTGTTTACCCATAAAGAAGCGATTGGTCTTACTATTTTCGGGTGAGGGCTTTGGTATATAAAAGATTTACAACCATGCCAAAATATCGATTTTGCAAAATCTTGGAGGGTGCCTATTTTCAAATGTGCCAGTGTCTCTTTAAATTTAACCCCAATCCCAACTGGTAAATATCACAGAATTCATGGAGTAAAAAAATTGTGGCCATCCTTCAGAAAAAACACATAAATGCATTCATAAAACACTATACTAACATGTAGAGGTAAAATTCATTACGATTGAAGGCGATAGAAGACAAAACAAAACTTTTTTCCAAAATGAACAACTCCATGTATTTTGTATATAAAAACAATTGCTAAAACTAACGGAAACTTAACAAGGAAAAGTGCTGCTGTTTACTTAGATTTTTATTACAAGCAATAAAATGCAAACGGTGTTGATGGATATGGCCAATGATAATGGGTTATTGAACAATTCCTGTTTCAAGTATTCAGTTTGTATTTTTTCAAAGTACTCATGCACTGTGACCCTTCAGTTCACGATATTTACACACAATCATAGGGTTAATCAAAATATGGTTCATGAAAATACATTTGACAAACATACACACAAAATAATGACTTTTACCACTTTATTTGCATTTCCTAGCTGTTAGAACTTAGCACCGCTCAGACATGTGTACCACAGTTTGTATTATAGATGAAGATGGGCAGATATACTATGGGCATTTAAACAAGAGCTAATGAATATACCGTTATAGATGACTGCCATAATCACTTCCACATTAATCTCAGTAAGGGTTATAAAAAATAGTCAACACTGTTGCCATCATGTTATTCCTTCATGCCAATAGATGCCACAACAAAATCACTGGTAAAACCATTGGCATGGAACATACGGCGTTTACGGTGTATACTGTTCTAAGTCAAAGTGGATAGTATTTTGTGCAGATGAAATGATGTAAACGCACTGGAAGATAAAAAATTTAAAAATGCATTCCGCCTAAGGTTTTCACACTGTGGTGGGCTTTGAGACAAACAATTAAAAGGGTGGCCTTAACAGCATGAATCACCATAGTAATAACTTGGCAAAATTAAGAGTAAATCATGGCTTTATTACTTCTCAATAATATGCCATTGATTGCACACTTTTATAGTCTTTTGGATTAATTCCACAAATGTTTTAATTTAAATATTCAGGCCTTCATTTATGAAAACAAGGCAGTTCTCGAACCACAAAGGTCGCCTAGTTGCGCGATCACTTCTTTTATGATGAAGTTTGGCAAATGATGATTAGGAAAGAGAACAAATGCACTGGGAACAGTGTATACAAACTTACCGAGTTTGAAGTAAATCGGGCATCATAGTGCTTAGCCGGCAGAGCATTTTAAAAAAGTGTAACCGAAATGTATGAAAAAAATACATAATTTCTTTTTTTAAAAAATTGTGTCGTCTGCCATTGTGGTTTGTGAATGGGGTAAAGGGGACATGAGGTCTACCAAGGTCCATGGGTCCACAAAGGTCCACCGGGATCACAAGGTCCAGGGTCACAAAGGTCACCTGAGGATCACAAAGGTCAACTGGGATCACAAAGGTGACATGGGGTCACCAAGGTCACAGGGGGCACCAAGGTCACATGGGGTCACATGGAGGGCACTGGAGGCACCAGGTAAAACGGGGGGTCACCAAGTCAAACGGGTCACCAAGGTCACACGGGGTCACCAAGGTCAGAGGTCAAAGGGGGTCACAAAGGTCGCATAGGGTCAATAAGGGTCGCATGGGGTCGCAAAGGTCAAATGGGGTCACATAAGGTCACAAAGGTAGCATAGGGTCACAAAGGTCGAATGAGGTCACATGGGTCAACTGGAGTCAAAAAGGTCACATGGGGTCACAAAGGTCACCAACGTCACATGGGGTCACAGGGGTGGTCACCAAGGTCACATGGGGTCACAAAGGTCACATCCCCGACCCCACCACTTCGACCCCACCAGATGCACACCCAGCCCGACCCTCCCGAACACACCCCACCCCCTACCCGGACACACCCCACCCCCTCCAGGTGACACACCCCACCCCCTCCCCGACACACCACACCCCCTCCCGACACACCCCACCCCCTCCCTGACACACCCCACCCCCTCCCCGACCACACCCCCCCCCCTCCCGACACACTCCCCACCCCCTCCCCGACACACCCCACACCCACCTGACACACCCCACCCCTCCTGACACACCCCACCTCGCCACACTTACACTCCACCCTTCCCCCGCCCAACACTTCCTACATATGATTCAACACACAAGATGTATGGTTTAGTAGTCGTTTTTCACGTAGCAAAGGATTTTTGGCATATCCGATGAACCCCATTTTTAGCCGGGACTACAGCAATTATGCAGATTTAATTAGGTCATTTGCATACATAAGACGCATGTATCAGGGAACTTTCAAATGCACCCCACCCTTCCACGATGCACCCTACCCCAAAGCACACCACCCAACCCCACTCCAGATGCCATACCACCCGACCCCTTCCGACACACCAAACCCTCCCCGACACAACCCCACCCCCTCCCCGGCGCACCCACCTTGCCACGTCATCCCACCCTGCCCCCTCCCGACACCCATTCCTTCCCCTCCATATGATTCACACACAAGATGTATGGTATAGTAGTTTTTAATTGTGTAGCAAATGAATTTTGCATATCCGATGTACCATTTTAGTGATACAGCTTATGCATATTTACTGAGCTACATTTGCCTACCTAAACCGAAGTATCAGAACTTTCAAATGGCAAAGAAGATGCGCACCAATAATGGGTTTTCGTGAGTGAAGGAATTTTGCACATCCGATGTACGTTTCAAAATATAGCGATTACCACTAAGTTTTGCGATCAATTCGTCATTGGCATATGTAATTCGCCCGAAATATACCAACATCAAATCAGGTCGAGAACTCTTAACCCGCTTCCTCCACCAAGTTTACATTATTATACGCCGTACGGAACTCCAGATAACTTGCCCACACAAGCTTGTAGGGAAAGGGTTGTCATTTTTGACCGGCCGACAATAGTGCTACTTAAATATTCATGAATATGCAAATAATGCAGCCAAAAAGACTCTACACATTAATATTTTCGCACCTACTTCTTCACCACCTACCAAGTGTGAAGTAAATCGGGAGTAGCATTTTAGCCAGCAGAGATTTCAAAAAAGGTTAACCGATGTCTGAAAAAATATGCAAATAAGCAAATAAAATTCTATGAATATGCAAATAATGGAGCCAAAAGCTCCACATAAACTATTGCGGCAACTCACTCTATAATCCTATCAAGTTTGAAGTTAATCGGGGATAGCGTTTAGACTCCAGAGCATTTTTAAAAAGGTTAAAACGAGTCATACGGAAGGACATACACACGGACACACAGAAATTTGGATATTGTGCCTCCATGAACATTCGTTCAGCGCCAACACAAATAAGAGGAGCTATGTTAATAACTCTCCTGGATTCATTTCGGACCTCAACAAGGGGCTCATGATGTACATTGTCATAACAAGGCGGTTCGCGAACCACAAGTTAGCCTGCTTTCGCTGCTTAATTGTAAGACAAAAGCAGAACACAGAGTGCAAACTGTGCGAGTCAGGGTGGCCCCAAAAAGTGTGCAACCAGATAAAATCCAAAGTTCGTACTAGTTTACTGCCCACTATTTTCAGTTGAACCACACTAGGGGGCACAACATTTTCCATTGTGAGAGATATTCATCTTGCAGTTGAACCCCCCCACGGAGATGAAGTAAGAGATGTTTGGAGTAGCACCCTGGTTTTGCATTTTCGTATTCTTTACTTCACAGCTATTTCATTGACACCACCCCCAGGGGTCAAACATTTTGCCATGGTGGAGATATTAATCATGAGAAGGTACTCAACAAGGCATAACTAGAATGTGTTGGGCGTAGCACCCGGGTTTCTGCATGTTGATACGTATTCGAACTCTCTCTTTCATTGGACACCACCATAGGGGTCAACAACTTTCATTGTGGAGATATTAATATGATAAGTCCCCCACATGAGCAAATAGAGATGTTTAGGAGTAGTGGCCCCCAGGGTTTGATTTAGAGTATTCTATACATCTCACTCTTTCATTGATACCACCATAGGTCACAACATCTTCCGTTGGGAGAATATCTTGAAATTGTCCACACATACTCATAACCAAGGAGCTGGTTAGGAGTTAGAACCCCAGGGTTTGCTTTTTTGCATTATAGTATTCTGTTATTTCCATGCTTTTCATTTGCCACCCACCCCCAGGGCCAAACATTTTCCATTGTAGATATATTAATCATGAAAAGTAATGCAAAAATCCCGTAAAATTCACTAAAGTTAGTAAAAATATGAAAATTTGATTTCAATTTGGCAACCCTATTTGTGAACAAAATCAGGTTGTGACCAATTTTAAATTTGAGTCGCTTATGGTGTCCAGAAAAGTGGTGAAAACAACCAATTGTGCGTCTTTCTCACATTTTCCATGAAATGTAAACGGCTGGCAACCCAAAAGAAGACTGACCAGAAGTAGAAAAACCATTTTCATCGAAAACATGGGACTGATCATAGCTATAGATATTGAGGTTAATACCTTTGTTGTGGGTACTCCCCCCACCTTTGATAAGTCTTATTGTTTTTGTACACCAAAAATCACACACCGCCATTATTACTGGGCCAATAAACACATGCTGACCTAATTTAGTGTAAGGTAAACAAACTCCTGAATCAAATTCTTTTGAAGGTAGAGGTTTCCCCACTGACATTGACAAACCTGAGAACATTGGTTGATTGAATGGACCAAGCATTAGCATTAGTTGACAATTTTACAAATAATAAAGGATGCACATTTTAAGTGGCCACAGCATTTTTTGCCACACATTATTTCACACAAAAGAGGTTACCATATAGTAGTCTCATGTAGCGAATTAATTTTGCATATCCAATGCACCATTTATGCGATACAGCAATTACGCATATTAATTAGATCAATTGCATCAAACAAGCCTCATTTATGAATCAATTGACACCTTTGACCGCAAGGGTGATTCATACAAAGATGTACGGCAGAGTAGTCCATGTCACGCACTTTGACACCAAATTATGAGTTCACCAAAAGATTGCCCATGCATAGTATTCTTTATGCAAGCGAAGCGAGGAATTTTGCCTATCCGATTGTACGGTTTAGGAGATACAGTAATTATGCATATTTATGAACTCATTTGCATACCTAAGGCCGCTTGTATACACCGCTTCAAATGGAAAAAAGAATGCGCACCATGATAGGCTCATGCATGCAGGAAGGAATGTCGATCAAATGTACCGTTCAACACCCTTAGCAATTACCTGTTTTTTGCATATAATTGCTACTTTGCATACTTAATTGCCCGACATACGCCCCGAAATCTATCAGGTAGGAACTCTCCAAGCCGCTCCCTTCCACCAAGTACATCATCATCCGCCTTTCTTACGGAACTCCAAAAACTTGTACACAAGCCCTTGGGGAAAAATTTTCGGTTAATTATTATGCAAAATTAGATACTTAATTAGCCCTATTTACGCCCAAAATCTAATCAGGTCGAGAACTCGTGGACCCGCTTCTTCCAATAGTTTACATCATATAGCCCTTACGGAACTCCAGATTAAATCGTACACAAGCCTGTGAACACGAACGTCAGGCAGACAGACAGCAGACAGGACAGACCAGACAGACAGACAGGACAAGACAGGACAGGACGGAAGACGGACAGAGACAGACAGACAGACAGACAGGACAGACAGACAGGGACAGACAGAAGACAGAAAATGATGTAACTAAGTCTCTGCCGAACACAGATTCAGGGCGGAGACAACAAAAAACACAGTGCCTTTCAAATAATAAGGAGCTCAATTTTTGGAGCTTCTGAAAGACTGACTCAGGAGGGGGGGAGCTGGAGGGAGCTCCGGAGCGAATATAGCTTCCTCAGAAAATAGGTATGAATATGTTCTAAACTATGTTGATGGTATGAAGCTAATCTTGGTTGGTCAAATATACCTTTCCCGTAGCTAAGTAAAATAGCGCTGCTGTCTCTGTTAACTGTTGGGCTCGTTGAGCAACAGGTAACATGCCATTTCATTGGCGCAAGTGTGGGACGATGCTTTTTATAGGGGAAAAGGACACTAAGTGCAAGATGCATGGAAAGAAATTGTATAGCAGTAGGGGAATTTTGTTATGGCAGCACCATGAGTTGGGGTACAGAAAATGAGGGACTTGGAAGTTAAATTTTCACAAAATTTTTTAACATTTTTTGAATATTAAGGTATCAGATGATTTAAATGTATTTTAAAGGGAAATGATCTAGCTTTTTAAAATGGTAGCATTTTGCTGAAGGTTTACTTCATATTCAAGTCAGGTGTCAGAGAGGGTTTGGGTTGTTACAGATGGAGTCGCCTGTGGATGAGGTGTGTGTTAAAGTAAGGTATAGGGAATTAGGCATTCTTGATTTATTTTTTAATATATCTTCTAAGCTGCAAAATGAGCTTGGTTTATGTATCAATTTGTTGGTTATTTATCTGGCTACAAATAATAAAAGCTAGTGTAAATATGGTAATGTGAATTAATTGCTAATTATAATAAAAATGAACAGGATGCCGCAGAATGTTGATACTTCAAATGTGGTCAACTGTATAGATTCTGATGCATAAATGTTATATCTGGAATTGATACTTTACAGTCTTTTGTATTCCACAAAATTCATTCTTAATCTAAGCATTACAAATATTGTGGTCAGCGGCTTACAACTGTGTGCCTGCCATTACGGTTGTGAATTTATAAGCCTAAGTGACCCTTTGACCTGACATGTGACCTTGGACCTTGATGCAGAGATGCCAAGGGGAGTTGGAAAAATCCTGAAATGAAGAGCGGAGAGGGAGAGAAGAGACCAGAGTATCGCCCTAACGGCCCGGGGGTCGGGGCCCATTAAGGGCTCCTGGCTGGGGGGGGTCGAGGGGGCGCGAAGCGCCAGGGTTTCTGACACATAGAGCTACGGAAAGACCCATTTCTGAGATTAAAATATCATTCCAAAAAGTAAAATTAACTGCTCAAATGTGAAGGAATGGGGCTGTTGATCTGGGTCCAATCATCTCACTATAGTCAGTGCTGTTTGATCAAATCAACTCAGGTATGAAAGGCCAAAGTAAACATAATGATGATTGATTATTGATACAAGAACAATTTGGGGCTTTTCCTCTTGCCAGTTCCATTTCCTGGCATCAAGTGATAGCTACCGTCAGGCTTACGCAGTTGCAACATGCTGTGCAGCAATGGATCAACATTGTGAAGACTGGCCGTTACTTAACACTGTTTACAACCTACCCAGTGAAGTTGTCTTCCTATGTAAACTGCAAAGTTATCGCCTTTCTCTCTGAGTAAACGCCATTGAAACGTGTCCTTTACTTCTCGATGTCTTTTAAATTGTTTCCAAGGCTTGTAAATTCAATATCCATGTTCATTTTGTCGCTTATATACCATGTCGGTATTTTTCGATAGAGCAAGATCGTTGTGATCCGACATGCTTTGCCTTTTATGCTAGTCTCTTATACAAAATCGCGATGTACGCAAACCTATTTAATACACCGATGTTACGATGTACTTTTGAGTGCATCAGAGTCTGAGAGATCGGATTACGATAAACAAGAATTCCATTTAAAAATCTCAATCTACAATCAAACAATAAAAAATCAGAAATAAAAAAATCTGAAAAATATAGAAAAATCGGATTTTAATCCCAGAAATGTAAAAAAATCGGATTTCCGATTAAAATCAGAAGATTGGCATCTCTGTTGATGTGACCTTTGACCTTGATGTGTGACATTTGACCTTGATGTGTGACATTTGACCTTGATGTGACATTTGACCTTGACGTGTGACATTTGACCTTGACGTGTGACCTTTGACCTTGATGTGTGACCTTTGACCTTGAAGTGTGACCTTTGACCTTGAAGTGTGACCTTTGACCTTGAATGTGACCTCTGACCTCATAAACAAGGGTTTGTGTGTAATATCCAAAAAACAATTTTGGTTCCAATTGAACTTCAACTTTTCAATTAAAGTCAATTTTACATTTTCAGCCCATCTTACAACTTGACCTCATACGATCTTTGACCTTTGATGTCATCAACAAATGCAGGATCCCCCGTTGCACCTATGACTCAAGTTTGCTTTAAATCCATTGCGTTATACGGATATTACAGGCAATGTTAACCCTTTTTCACAACAGACATCAACATTGGACAAAGTGATCCCTATGTGTCTTCCTGCCTTAAGGAAGGTAACACAAGAAAGTGATCCCTATGTGTCTTTCTGCCTTAAGGCAGGCGGCACAAAAATGCTCTAATTCTTTATATTTTAAAACAGTAGGCCTGTAAATAAATTAACAAGATGAACGCGGAGGCACCTCGCAAATGATAGGTTAGATGGGTTCAATGTTTGTGAACATCAGAGAAGGGTTTGAAGGTACATGGAGTTGTACAAATGGCGAGAGGCGATGTACGCAAGATCGAGGAGGCACCGCCGAATCCTGGCCCTCGTCTCTCTAGTCTACGCGTCCACACGTAGGGTCTATTGTCGATCAGAATCACGCGGTATTATCAATTTCCGTTTCCTCACCTGCATGCGCACTGTTGCGGAATGGAGTGTGTTTCTATTGGCATTTAAAAATTTTGCCAGGTTGATTTACCAGTAAATAGTGAGGGAGGGCAGTTTCTGTTGGGCACATTTAATCCCTTATCGGTCTCTTTTCGGTAAATGGTCCCAATAGAAACATACCTATAGTCCCCTTAGAGCCAGAATTGGCTACATCCATTTTGGCATTTTTCGACCATCTATGGGGATCAACGAGTGTGAGGTCTATATCAACTTTGAAAAAGTATTATAAGTAACATCAACCTGGGAGATACCTACTTATTCCAGATTTTCAAATACTGCTTATACTTGATTTTCTTATTATTTTAGCTATAATCAAACTCATCCATCTCAAAATGCCATTTTTGGACATAGCCAGTTCTGGCTCTAAGGGGATGAAATACAGTGTATGCCAGAGCTCCATGATATCCTTCCTAATAGCTGCACACCTACGCTTGGTATATTTCCACCATCTCACTACTTAACCCCTGTGCTGATCTAGTGAAAATTTATGCTTTTCATCACAGAATAGTTCTACAGGAGGTAAAATGGAGTATTGAATTGTCTGCAGACTCTGCACTCTCATGTTTTCATTATGCCAAGTCTATGTCAATGAAAAATCTGAAATGAAAAGAAAAAACAAACTTTTTATCGAGTTTGATTCAGCATGTAAATATATGCACTAATTGTTAAATTTGCACAGATCAGCACTGCCAGTTTTGTTTCACTATTTGCAGCTTGCTCAAATGCTTTCTTAACAGTGCCAGTATGTGCTGCTCAGTTAAATACCTATCATACTGATTTGTGCTGTTATTAATAACCACACAAGTTCACCAAAGTTACAATTAATCTTACTAGCGTTTAAGAAGAATGATTCTTAAGTCTGTAATGCTTTTTAAGATGAATCTGTAAGAATTTGTATGGTGTAATCAGTGGCGTAACCAACCTTTGCAAATGGGGGGGGGGGCAGAAGGGGTGGCCATGGGTGTAATTAATAAAATAGGCCCCATCTGGGATGGAACTTCTTAAATCTCAATATAAGAAAACTTTTAAATTTCTTCAAGTGGCTCAAATGAGTAAAACAACCTTAAGATGAAGAATAACTCTTCTTAAGGTGAGAACTTAGCTCAGCCACTGCGCATGCGTATTTCAAATTTCCCCTTTCGCCTTGCTTGAATCTACGTATGGCGCACACGCAGATTTCGCGGAGAACTCGTTTGTTCAGCGCGTACAAATGCGATGTGTTGTGAAAGCGCAAAAGACAGAGTTGACCATGAGTTGATAATTAGATATGTGGGAAGTTTAGTTAGTTATACCAAAGTTTTAAATCCGGTTTTGTCCCCGTTAACGAGGGTGGCCGGATACAACTCACTCAGCAATACTGCTGTGTGAGGATTTATTGGAGCAAAAGATAATTGACCGGATGCCCTTCCTGACGTCAATCCACAGTTTTCGGCGGTGGGCCTAGCCTTTGGGCAACCACGCCCACCA